>JAKSZP010001355.1:0-288427 GCA_022478985.1 Massospora cicadina
AGGCCCATAATTTCGCAATGATTATTTAATGAATTTGGAAGACAAAATTGAATCATCCACAAATATGCCGCTAAATCAATCAAAATTAGCTACTAATTGACCCTGATTGAGTACGGGGATCTGCTCCCCGACTTGGGTGCAACCCACCTGCTTGACCAAGAGTCTTGAATGACTAGGCTACCAAAGGCCATGACACAAACTACCAAATGAAGGAGTTGATCTCAAGCCTGAACTCCCAACTGGTAATGGCCAAGCAAAATTCAGGACCCTGGTGGATTCTTCACTGAACATTTAAAGTCTAGTAAGCACAGAAGATCAGATTTCCTGCACAAGGTAAACCCATATGCACTGAATTAGAAGATGATATCAATCACTGATATTAATATACTTCATGTTCAAAAAATATTAGTCCAAGATGTACTACATCCTGTTGGGTGAAAAATAACCAATGGAAATTCATCTAGCAAAGGACTTTTTTTGCGAAAACCCTGCGATAATCCCTAATCTATTTATGAGCCTTCATCTATCATTATTGTGTATGGATGATAAACTCAACTCTCGTTGCTAAAAGTTTGTTCAATGAGCGCCTTATCAAAAAGAAGGGATTTGAAGACCATTTGGATTATCTCTGATCAGCTCTGACAGATCACAAAATTCTCATGCCTAATCCCTAGGTATTACAAAGCTGCACGTTTGGTTTTTCCTGCTAGATAACTCATTGTACGCAATGAAGCAATGAATCAATTAATGATTCAATGGCCTGTAAGCCCGTCAATGCTAGAACAGTGTCTAGCAATGGTGATTGCTGATCAGCAATGTCAGTGGTGCTAGGTCTCAGGCAGCCCAAATTCCCAGTCCTTCATCCTCAGCCAAATTGCTTGTGTTCCGCCCTCCCCTTATACTTTCCTTTTTATTTTTTAAATAAAGCATGGATTTTAAAAAACATCGAATGCTTCTAAATGATGATATCAGCTTTCTGCCAGAAATTCCCAAAATCATCCACAAGCTTGCAGTTGGCGCCAAACTAGGGATCTGATAAACCTAAAACAATTTTTATATTTAAATTTATTGCGGGGAAGGCTGACCATGGGATGGACACTTCCGAATATGACTCAGGAAAGACAAACTTAGTACCAGGGGAGGCACCCCAGAGAAGCGATGCTATCTCTTGTGGCCAGCGGGAACGCCACTTATGAGGAGGGGGGAGGGAACGTGTGAAAGGGCCATAGCCACTATTGAGCACGTGTGGAGGAAGGGGTCTGATTTGATGAACCAGACTGGGAACCAGGAGGAGACCAGCTGTTGGTGACGCGGTGGGAGGTATCCAAACATCCACGCTTGAAAGTGGTCCACCAAATGAGACCGGAATCTGTGGACAGCTTCTGGGAGGGTGGGGATGGAGCCAGCGATGGCATCCAAGACAATCGTGTGGATAGTCCACATGGCGATTGCATCCACCAGAGCACGGAGGGAGGGTGGAAAGGGGGAGGCCATTGATGAAGCAAACATATCTCTTGACAGACTGAAGGGATGCGTTTGATCCTGGCCCAGCAGACGTTGAACTTCGCACCATATCACTTTAGAGGTGGGGCACTTCTCCAGGCGGTGGAACAGCGTTCCATACTGGCCACACATGACACAGGATGAGTGTAAAGCGTTAAAGCGCTCAGCTGTATGATACACCCGCCTCAGGCAGCGCCACACATGGGAGCGGACTTGAGGCTGCAACAGAGGATGGTGTGCGTATTTCCAGATGGTCTTTTGGGTCTCAGTGGAATAAGGGATGTCCATCATGTCCAGGTAGTCCACCCTGGATAGGACATGGGACCGTGTGGGGATCACGCCATCATGGATGGGTAGCCCCTGTACCTCTTGTGTGAACTGAGGAGAGGGGCGGCCTCTTTGGGTTGTATGTCCTCTAATACAAATTCTCCACTCTGCGCTTCACATGGAGAGTAGGATTCGTTTGTAGTGGGTTTTAGTCCCATGAGGACCTGTGGCTGATGTGTGTGATGAGAGGTATTTCATCAGGGAGTGTGGGTTTGATGGATTGTTGAGGCCCAAGGCTTGGGAGAAGTTGGAGCGGGCCGCGCTGGACCAGTGTTGGGATGGGAGTATAGGAGCGGTGACGGCCGCGATCCTGGTGCCTAGGATCTTTGCAGCATGGGCTTTGAAGTCAAGCAGGCCCATGCCACCTTGATGATGAGGGCCAAACATGACCTCTAGCCGTACTGGTGGAGGGCGGCCTGACCAAAGCCATCCTTGCAGCAAAGCATACAGGGATTTGAAGAAGCTTGGGGAGAAGGGGATGGCGTGGGCTCTGAACCAGACTTTGGATAGGAGCATAGAGTTGGCAAGAACAACCCTGCCAGTGAGGTTAGTAGGGTGGGCTCTGAGAGAGGCGATTCGCTTTGTCACGTTGTCTAGTATATGGCACTCCATTACTACTGATGCATATCCGCCTGCCTCCATCCACACGTCCAGATGGCGCACCAGTCCTATGGTAGGACGTGGCACGAAGGGGAGCACCAGTGGAGCGATGTGTGTTGAGTTATTAAGGCGTGGACGTGGGCGAGCAGATGGGCCGGGTTGGGAACTAATTGCTGGGGCCCAGCAGTTCTGAAACTGACCAAGGATGATGATTTCGGTTTTGGAGGCGTTCAGTGCCACGTTGCTTACCCAGGAATATTCCTGGATGAGGGCTTTAAGCGCGCGTGCATCTTTGTTATTAGACACCCCCACCACGCAGTCATCTGCAAATGCCATCATCTTGACTGGGGTTTGGCCTGGTACATGGACCCCAGTGAGTTGGGCATTCACATTTCGCAGTAGTGGGTCAAGGCTGAATTTGTATAAGAGTGGGCTGAGGGGGTCCCCTTGTTGCAAGCCCCTTTGAGGGCGGACAACTTCCGTTAGGAAGCCTGGGCCATTCACTGCCATTGTTGCAGATTCCGTGAGCAGCATCACCCAGTTGATGAAGTGGGGGGGTAGGCGGAATTGATGGAGGCAGGCCCTTAGGTATTCCCAGTTTACTCTATCATAGGCCTTTTGTTGGTCCAAGAATACCAGTGCCCCAGAGGCTGTGGATTGACATGCATTAGCCACGGAGTGCATGTTATCCCAAATCGACCCTCTGGGGATGAAACTGAAATGTTCTGGGGAGATGGTGGCAGATGCTACAGTCCCTAAACGGTTAGCCATGATTTTTGTTAAAATTTTGGTGTCTGTGTTTGTTAGAGAAATAAAGCGCCAGTTGGCTAAGTCAAGCTTATCCCCTTTCTTAAAGAGTGTGACAGTAAAGGCCTCATGCTCTCCTGGTAGGAGGCGCGTTTCCAACAGGCTTTGGTTAAGTGAGGCTAGCAGCAATGGGGATATATATTTAAAATATTTTTTGTAGAACTCATATGGAATGCCATCTGGGCCTGGGCATTTTTGGTTAGGCGCACCATGAATGGCTGTACATAATTTGTTCGGAGTAATTAAATTCATTATTTCCGGGTATCAGAAAATGGTGCAGATATGAGCTTGATCAAGAAATTCTGCCATTTTGGCCGGCTGAATTGGTTTGGCTCGGTATAACTTGGAGTAAAATTTTGTGTTTTGATTGCCACTTCGGCCAGTGTGTCCATAATGGAATTATCTGATCTTCACACCTGTGTGCAGGCCACACTCTGGCGTGGTGCGAAATTTTTTTTTCAGAAGTATGCGGTGCACTTGTCGCCTTTAGTGATGCGTGTGGCCCTGTATTGGACAGTAACCTGATGTTTGTGTTGCCTTTTGAGTGCATTGAGGTGGGCGGCTGCCTCCGCCCACTTCCAACCCCATGCAGGGCTGTATCCTGTGGCTGGGATGTTGGACTCCAAGTGGGCCAATTCCACCAGAGTGCATGAGATAACCGCCGATGTGGCTCATGAGCATCTGAAGGAGAGATATCATAGTGGCGGATGGTGTGCTCTTTGAAAGTTGCCCATGTGGAAATGGGGTCCGCGCAAAATGGTGCAACAAACGATTTTGCCAAAGTTGCCTCTTCCACCCACGTGAAAAATCCTGGCGACGCGAGCTCTAGGAGGGCGGATTTTGTATCAATGTGGGGCCTTTGCAACTGTGATGGGTAAGTGGTAGGTTATCAAGACCAGTCAATGGTCAGAGAATTCCATTTTCGTTGTTTTGAAGTGGGAGATGTGGGGTTGGAATTTCGCCGGTGTTAGAATAAGGTCAATGCGGGTCATGGACCTTAATTCGCCATTGTGGATGTGGGGACGCGTTATGTTTTCAAGCAGTGGGGCATGTTGCGGCAGTGCATCCATTAACCCAAGGGTGGCTTTTAGAACACGTAGTTCTACA
Organism: Massospora cicadina; assembly: GCA_022478985.1. Taxonomy (NCBI): domain Eukaryota; kingdom Fungi; phylum Entomophthoromycota; class Entomophthoromycetes; order Entomophthorales; family Entomophthoraceae; genus Massospora; species Massospora cicadina. Next base: position 4,345 of record JAKSZP010001355.1, read on the forward strand.
TGACCCTGTGGGGTGTGGGGTGAGGGAGGCCACCAGTCTGTTGGTGAGGTTAGCCAACAGTTCATGTCACCAACTCGGAAAGAATCAGGGGGTAGTGGGAGGGATTTGACCAATGAGAAAAATTCCTGACGCTCGTGTGCACCGTTTGGGGCATAGATGTTGACGATTGCATGCACAACATCAGCCCATGAGAAGGTGACGACGAGCACTTGGCCATTTAGGAATGTTTCTGAGGATGTGAATTTATAAAAATTATCTTTCTGAATTAGCACCCCACAGTGCTTTGACCAAAAGGATAGGGATGGGAGGTCCATTGTTTTCCAAGCTTCCTCGGAACCTTGTGGACAGTTAGACTCCTGGATGGCCAGGATATCCACGGGTAAATTGTGTTGTAAAAAACTCAGTTTCCTAGCCCAGGATGGGGAGGCCTTGAGTCTGGCGATATTCAGCATCCCTAGAGTGAAGGTTTCCCCCATCGCACCTTAGGTGTGAGGGGGTGGGCACCCAGGCCCACCAGCCTCTTCTAGATCCCCACAGGCCTTCACAGCAGTGCAGGTGTTAGCAGCAATGCTATCGGAGTTTCTGTTAATTTTTGCAGAAATAGTTGCGTTGGCTTTAGAATTTGCTTTTTGTTTTCCCGACATTGAACGAATTTTTTGCGGTGTGGATGAGTTTGGTGCACTGTTGAGCAGGTCAAAAAAAATTTCAGTTGGGATAGGGCCCAAGTCAGTTTCAACTGGAGCTTGGGTGCAACAATTGGGTGAGACTGAATCTCCCATTGGATCCTCGGATTGAGTGGCTCACTTGGTATGGGCTTCCCAATCTAATTGGTTGATGGATTCCTGAGTTGCTTCCGCAGCAAAGGTTTCCATGTCCTCCTGATATTGTGAGTGTGGGATAGCGGTGGTAGCTTTGGCCGCTTCCTTGGCCGCGGCCCTACAGGCCGGCTTGGCCTTCTTCCACTCTTGTGGGGTGATAGGCTTTACCAGAAGGTAGCAGCCTTGTGCTCCCCACAGGAAAGCCTCCTTGGTGCTTGCGGTTGGTTCATAGTGCGCCTCTCCGCTGGCCATAGCCGCTGAGGGGTGCTCTTGGAATGTGACGCCCTCCTTAATGGGGCATGCATGTGCCTTATAGCTGAATGCGTCACAGTGGGTGCAAATGGGGGGCGCGCTGTCCACGGTCACCCAGAATGGGTGGGTGGTATGCCCTGTGATATCAATAAAAGTGGAGTGCGGGATCTGGGTTAGGTCCTTTGTGATCTCCTCAGTTGAGGTCAGCACTGCGATGGCTTTGCTGGTGCACAGGTGTAGCATCAGCGTAAAGCGTTGCATTTAAAAAGATTGTATTTCGCTGTATATGGAGAGACCATCTTTCAGGTGTTGTTCCAAAATGTCTCGTTTTACTGTAGTAAGCAAAAAGTCAAACGTGAGGAAAATTTGGTTTGATTTTGTCCATCTGGTGCATTTGGTTTCGATGACCCATTGCCCTTCGGGGAGGTCAACCACTATGCGCACCACTGCAGCCTCATCTGCTGCTGTTTTGCTTTTGAAACCTAGGTCCAGCCAACCGCATGACTTGGAGTGAGGTGCAACGTACACCATGGTCTGGAAAATTGTGTGTACAGCTTCACAAAATTTTTCCCATAAGGCCATTTTTTGGATGTCCAGAAACATGCGGACTCTGAATTCCACCAATGAAAGTGGCTGGGAGTGTGGCGTGTTGATGTACTGGTTGCATCGTGCTTTCCATGCGAGAATCTCCAGGGAAATAGTGACCGCCAGTTTTTTAAATTTTTTATCTATTCCACCGGATTCTCCGGGGCGTTTTCAAACATTAGATACCGCAGGCCTTCCTTCTGCTCCTCTTACCTTGCTTGCCCAACTGCTCCCTGACATGGGCGCAGACTAATCTCCTCTGTGAGATTATCAAACTAGATTTAGTCTTGAATTGAATAGGTTGCAATAGTGATTGCAACGAGAAAGAAAAGTACAACTAAACAATTAGTTTTCACTAATGAAAGTTGGTATATTTGTGCATCTTGGCCTTTGGATTAACAATTAAATAAGTACTTTTTAAAGCTTATTTCTAGTGGCAACAATTACAAATAATATAATTTATAAATTAAAATTATATAAAAAATTATGTGTTACAAACTAAAGTACCCATGTAAATAAACTTTGGAATATATGCTCATCTTGGGTGATCGATTTTCAAATATATATGAGTATTAAATTGTAACTTTGTAATCACATAAATTGAGAAAAACTAAAATACATTTACAAGAATGTCATCCTCATCATATCTCCTAAACCATATAAGCTTGTGATTTTTATTGAGCATACAGGTTCTTCTTAGTTATAGACACCCAAGATGAGCCTATAAGAAAAAATTCAACCATTTGATATTTGATATTATTTTTAAAACCATGATAGGAAAATATAAAAAGTTGAAATCATAGTAATTTGTTATTTTTTCTTAAACTAAGATAGATAAGTACATGAGATCTGGTATGTATATCTATCTTAATGTTAGTTTCTCAAGTAGTTATGATGTAAAAATTTTAATACTATAGATTAAAACCTTTACCTTATAGTAAACTAAAGAGCATGATATATGTCTTATGGATGGGCCTTGCTAGGCTTGCCAATAAGGCAATAAACCAGGTAAGGCCTAATATATTTCTCTATATAAAGCATCTACTCTTATACCCACTTTACCTGGATGTCTGTATGTTGAGAGGCTTAGGCTCTTGTGTAAAAGAATCCACCAACTACCCCGCCAAAAAGACAAAATTAATCCCAGTAAGTTCCCATCTACCATTTCCCAATTTCACTCATTTTCCCCAAATTTCTAAATTTTTAATCCCGCTTATATTGAATATCATGGTATGATCGTTCTTTTAATTTAAACATTAATCTTCTGACATCTGATGATGGCTCCCTTATTGCGGACTTTAATAGCCTTTTTTAGTTCTATAAAATAATAGTCAATTAAGATCTGGAACTCCAAGGATGGAGCTCTCAATATGAGAAACTTTCTAAGTGGTTTTATAGCTAAATTAGGGAGCAGCTTCATGGCGTTCCTGATCATTCCTACCATTTGAAAATCATATACCAATTAAATGAATCTGACACTTTCCCATGTTAGACTTAAGAATAGCTTAGAAATGGAGAAGATATTACAGGTTAAGGTATTCCAAAATCAGCGCAGCTGACTGCCATAGCCATTCCCCTTTATATAGACAGAGCTATCACATGTTAAGGTCATGGCAGATTTGTTCTCCCTTATTACTTGTTTCTTTAATAAAAACTTCTTTCTTCCGGATGTATTTGACTTTCTGTTTATTAAAAGCATTTTAAACATCATGGCATGTATTGCAGCCAACATGCTCCCACATATATGGCTTACACCTCATTGTATAGAGGGTTTAGGTCAACTTTAGTGTACCTTACATGGGGCAGCAGGTAGTTCCTCAGGTAACTGTGAAATGCAAACCAATGCAAACTTAGGCACCTCTGGTACTTACATAATAGGCCAGTCTCAATCAAAGTTTCTGCTGCAGTGCAGCGTGGGCATCACTATGTCAATCATCCTGTTTCTCATGACTCTTTCTCAGGTTGGTAAGTCTGCTGACTAGTGTGCAAGTCGTTATCTGTCTTCTTTGCCCAGCCTTTGTAAGCCACTGCTTGTTGTGTGTTGGTTATGTTTTAGGGTTAAACGCTTACTAGCTTCAAAACATTTGTCACATGGCCTCCAGCTCTATTATGTAATGGATAAAGTTTGCAGTCATGTATAGCTGTTGGGTTTACTCTTTCCACTTATGCTGCACCTTGTGATTTCCCTAAATAGTTTAGCCTGTTTGATTTGGTTTAAAACCCAATGATTAGGTCTCTGAACTTCTACCCCAATGTGATCCCTTTTTGTTCTTAAGTTTCCACTGCCTGTTCAGTTCCGCTTGTTGCCCACTTGTTTCCTAAAATACTAGCATACTCTTCCATTTCCCTCTCCACCGGTGCAGCATCACGCCATTTCTTTACTCTTAAGAGGATTTTACTCTATGAAGATGGAGCCTAGGTAGCCCAACCTTGTCAGAAGGTTGACGAAGAAGAAAGGGTGATGATAGGCTTTCTCAAAAGGTGATAAACCAGGTATTGCCTGCTAACTTTCTACCTATAAAACACCTACTCCAATAGAACCTTACCCGGCTGGTTGTATGTTGAGAAAATTAGATCTTGTGTAGAGAAATCCACTAACTACACCGCAACTTGGCAATATTACTCAAATTAGTTAATCTACCATTGCCCATTATCCAAATTTTCCTCATTTTTATTTTTCTCAAACCCCTTTTATCTTAATTCTATTTGTAAAATAGTTCAAAAATATGAACGTTGATTTACTCACTGCCTTTGTTGGCTCATCTTTTTGCATATCCTTAAAAGATTTTCCATTTTAAAAAGTTTTGATTCAATTGAGCGTTAAAACTCTAAGGATTGATACGTTTTTAAATTTCACAATTTTTTCAAAAAGTTTTTGAAAAAGCTAATTAGGAAGCAACCAATCATGAAATGCTTTTACTTTCCTCAAGCCCAAAAATCTTACAATTCTGTCTATTCTGGCACTTTTACATGCACAAAATCATGAATAGCTTACAGCTGGAGAAGATATTACAGATTAAGGTATTCTAAGAACACACAGCTAAACATCAATTACTATTTCTTCTATATAGCTAGTGCTCTCACTTATGAAGATATTTCATATTTTGTTCTATGTTCCTGGTTTATTAATGAAAACACTCCCTTGGAGCTAGTAACATTGCAGGGCCTCTCACCTTTTGATTTATTCACTCCACCACTGGGACATACACCTTGCAATTCTCCCCATACCATGATCAAGTCTGCCCCTGACCACCCATTCTGGGCTTGCATTGAAAATGGCTGCACCATCTGCCCCTTGTGCTTTGGCTTTAACCACTCAAAGTTCTAGTGCCCCTCACTTGCGCTGCAGCAGTTTCTTCTACTCCTTCCTCCAGTATAGGCCCCACAAATGATAATGTTGTATTTTTATGTGCTTTATCCTCCCTCTCTCTCCCAAAATTACTACAGTTTCATCTTCTTCTGAGCCAGACAATCAACCGTAATCTTTTACACCTAACAAAGAGTATATTGCTACTCTAGCTTTTTTTAATTGCTTTTGATTGTAGTTTGAGGTCAAATATTCCTGCCCCAGCCAACCAACTCCAGTTGATGATCCAAATTTTCCCATATCAAACCCTTGATTCTCTCAAATGGGTTATTATAGATAACGGAGCCTTATATATTAAACATAAATTAGACTTTCTGGTATTTTCCAGCCTCCTAATAACAAGCGTTAGAACTACTTCTGCCCTCAATAGGGTTTTCAAAACTATAAAAACATTATCAGTTCACTATCAAAGTGGCCGCTGCCTCCACTAACATTCCCCTTCCGCCCATCCCTCCATGAGATCATGAAGCCTCTTGTCAAGAAAATCACCATCTCTTAACCCTGGATGACTTCCCTGAGGAAGCTCAGGACATGATCAAGAAGTGTACGTTTGCTGCAGATCACTCATGCACCAATGCTGATAAGTTGGCATTATTCAACCCCCACTACCCTCAAACTGGAAAAGTCCCAATGTCATTTTCACATGTTCTTGAAGTAATAAAATACACAGAGTTCCAGATTTCCTAGTACACCAAGACAATGCACACTGTATGCCAATAGAAGTAGCACCTTATGCTTTTATACCTTCTGCCTCATTCCACTGACTTCCCTCACCCATTTTATTTACATGTATACATGCAATCAGGTCTGCGGCGGATGGGAAACATCTAAACCCCCTTCTGCATCTGATATGGCCGCTTAGGCTTGCCCCATGGTGACATATTGGGTGTTTTCCCTTTCATTTTTATTGGGCACAACACAATAAAAAATGCATAGACGCTCACCTCTTGAGTTAGGCCCCACTATTAAAATATAATAAAGCTTCTCTACTGATGCTTTAAGGTTTTTGTTTATTCAAAGCATGTTAAGCGTCATGGCACACATTGTGGCCAACATGCTCCCAATTAAATGGCTTACCCCTTGTTAGATAGAGGTCTTAGGGACATTTTATTACTAGTCACTTAGAGTCCCAGGTGGTTCCTCAGGATCTGTGCAGTGAAAACAAAAAAGAGAAATTAGGCATACTTGTTCCTTACAGGCATTGTTTGAATTTTTTATAACATATTCTTCTATCATCACATGGTGATATCCTCATTAAATTTTGTCATATAGCTTAGAAAGAAGGATGACTGGATTTGATAAATTACTTTAGCATTTAGCTTGATTTACTTTTTTTTAGTACTAGATGGTCCCAACCCAAGGGGGGGATTCATCGATGTTTTAGCTTGATTTACTTATGTTAAAACTATGTGTGAAGAAAGAAGATATCTTTTAGTTGAATAAAAGCTATTTGAATTACATAAAGTTAGTCAACGTTTAGTTCTGATGGTTATATAAATCTTATACATAAAATCATTATATATGCATATAAGATTATTTGTTTACCCTCTCCTCTTAAATTACTTAAATAATCAAAAAAAAACATTGTCTCAAAGATTCCATTAAAAAGGGAAGACAATGAACGAAGGAAAAAGTATAATAACCATTAAAAGCTTAATACAAGATATGAAATTTATGATAATTTTATGAAAATTGATCATTTTTTTCAGCTGAGAGATTTAACATTATACAATTGATCGATGGTTTAATGGTTTTTGTCAATCAACTTGATATATAAGAGGTTGATTTGTTATTAATGGTTTTATTATTTTCATTTATCTTAATCCCCTGAGTTCTGATTTGTTTTTTGTAATTTATTAAAACTAGCATTAGGGCTATTAGCAGAGCAATGTGCTTCTAATTAGTCCCACATATGTTGATTGGATGGGTTGTATTTTTTCCTGTTTTCAGTGATTATGTATAGTTTGAAAGATACCAATTTATTCAGAAATTGTCTTATGGTTTGCTAAGAATCTAAAAATATGACAAAGATTCAACTTTACTAAATGTTGGGGTTTTAAGATCTGATTAACACATGGAGCAAGGAATAATAAACTAAATTACTAAGTATAATTCTAAATTGAGGTTCTGATCTAGCCATACCATAGAACCATTGGTGACAAGTATAATTGAATCTAATTTAATTTTATATAGTACATTAAGATCTCAATTAAACGACACACAGATTAGTCATCAAAGTTAGAAAAACTTTACTTCTCACTTTGCTAAATCTTTACAATCTATATTGTAATCTAATCTTTTCTTTCCGTTTGATCTCACTTTGAGTGTATTTTATTAAGAAAAAGCATTTAATTTACACTGCCATCAGTCCACGCCCATTTTCCAAAAAATGTCTGCAGTTCAACTACCAGCTGCTCCAATTTGGGGTAGCAGTGCTCCACCACTTAGCGTTTCCTGCCCTGTGGGCAAATGCATTTGCATGGGGTCAAATAGCCCACCATCTTCTTCAGGCCGTTTTGTCCCCCCACAAAACAAAGTGCACCACCTGGAGTGCATCAACCCATCTCGCTTCATCCTCTCGCCCTCCCTCATTCCTACATCCAATTTTGCCTAAGAGTCACCTATGGTCGTTTGTTCCCGCATGCTGACAAGTCAATTATCAAAGTAGTCATGGCTGTGCTTTCAACAAATGGCCTTATTGACTTCTTCCCATTTAAGGGCTATTTTGATTTTGGATTAAAAATGAAGGAGGATGATCCAGCAGCGGTTTCTACTCCCATAATTTACAAAAACACTCCTATAACTACTACACAAACTCGCCTTTCTTCAGACACCACATTTGTGGCGTCCTTCACATCCCTCCCACCTCACCTACTACCCCAGTTATTAGATGAACATTTGATGTCTGAGCTTCTAGCTTTATGGGACACAGCATATCCTTTTCTTCGCCATTTTTTTTTGGGCAGAGCGCCTTGCTGCCCCTCGCGCCACTGCCACCATAATCACACACCACCCTGCCATAGCCCAACAAAACCCACCCATGCTCATATCACTGCGGCGCCTGAACATTTCTTTTGGTCTCAGGTGGATAATGGTCACCAAATTTATCCCCTTTGTTTTGGACTTGACCATTTCAAAAAATCCTGCTCCCAAGCTACTTCTTCTAGTGCGGCCTCTGAGCCATATTTGTCAGATTTCGAATGGGACATTTTGTTGCCCCCTCCCGCCCAACTTTCTCATTTGAAGGGTTAGAGTGAGAAATTGGCCTCCACAAAACCTACCCACACTAACACACCCAATTTCACCCACACCAATCAGAAACAGCCTGGACCACCATTCAAACCCAAGCAGCCCATTTGACTTCTGCCCACCCAAAAATCTCCATCCATTATTCATGTGAACCAAAACCTTGGGAGTTATTGGCTATGTATGACGAATCAGGTAACTTTTTCACCATTATGGACTCCAGTAAACCTCCCAGCCCACTTGATAGTGTTTGGGCCAGATTTTACATTTCTTATTTTGACAACTTCCATCCCCTAAGCGATTCACTCCTAAACCCAATGCCATCCCCTACCAAAGTGACCAACAGCTCACCTTAGCAGCTGTTGCCACACCCCGTTGCCCAATCTTATGCAAAGCGGTGGCTCAATCTGTTTCCAATTCCACCATGGGCTGAGCATAGTCGATTTCCCCCCTGATTTCCCCAAAAAAGCACAGGAGGAAATCACAAAATTGGCCACCTAAGCCACTTATGCGGTCATGTAAATGGCACAATTAGCAGATTTTGACCCATCTGCAAAAATCACCTGACAAAGTCTCACAAATTCTTCTCAACTTCCCAAATCTCACATTCAAGATGATCACCAAGTAGCAGAATTTGTTGTAGTCCATCAAGCTGATCTTGAGGAAGGTAACCAACTTTTTGTCCACCTACATTCCAACCATGCTAATGCCCCCACACCCTGGCTCTCCACTTTTGTCCGTTTTTACAACTTCAATGTGGATGACCAGCTGAATATGTTTGTAAAAGCGCTGCCCAACTACCCCTCACCCTCTGCCATGGTAGGTTAGCGGTATTCCACTCCCCGCCTGGTTGGAGTTTTGTTTTGTTTTGGTTTTTTTTATTTTGGTCTTTTTAATTTCTAATTAGATTCTTTCATTTTGTTCTTTTGCACATTAAGTATTGGTAATGTCTGTCCCCTGGTTTGCGTTCCTCAAATAAAAAATTTAACATTTAAAATTATATTGTCAACTAATCTATATTAATATAAATAACAACATGTTTTAATAATACTACAGCATGATGGCAAACTAAACGCTGCAGTAAAACTAGCAACGTAAAATCATAATACATTGTTACAACTGATATGCAATAGGACAATTTAAGCACAAGTAAAAAAGACCAGTTTAAGGTACTTCTGTATTAAGAAAAGCGTACCTCAAAAATGATTTTTTAATAGATATACTATTCTAATATCAATTATAAAAGACTTGATGTAGTAATAGTTAGTACTTCAGTTTTGCTAATATCTGCTGTAAAAATAAGAATCTAGTTCCATCAGGAATTATAGGTTCTTAATGGTTTGTATACTAATGTTCTTGTTAATGCAAACTGTCCTTCCCCAATCTACTGGATATTCTTAATATATATCATTTTTAAGCAGAATTTGCTCAGTAAACGTTCTACATTGTAGGCCTTGAAACTTTCAGACAATTGGATGTTTGACTAGTTGAGAATAATGTTCCAGTTCAAGATAGTTTAGATCATAAAAGCAATTCCCAGTCTAACTCTTGAAGAACTAACTTGAATCAAAATAATAAATCTACTCCTAACCCTCGACAAAATAGCTTGTTTTAAGTAAATTACTTTACATTAACCCTCAGTGGAATAGTTAAACTAACTTGGAAGTTCAACAATACATTAACTTGAATTTAGTGCTACTCTTAAATTGAAACACCTCCTTTATAGACCTGAAGGGGTTTTAGTAATGAAGATATTAATCTGCTACTAAAACTAAGAAATATTGTAATCAGCCAAAATTTATATTTTTAATATGGCTTATTAGATAAAATTTATTAAGATATTACTGCATGGATTATCATCCCTGCTGTTGACCTAGTACCTAGAATTAAGCCATATCTGGGTAAAATTGATTTTCAAAAGTTCTGCTAGTCACATTTGTCATTTAGCTAATATTGAGCTACCATCTGCCTATCATGAATCCTCTCACTCCTCTCGTTTTTAGCATCTGAGTACCATAAATACTGGGAGGCATTATCTTAATAGAGTATCAATTGTTATACCCCATTTTTAATTGTTAAGATTAAATTTATTTGTGGTCTACTTTCTAACCTCATAATCTTAAACAACTATTAAGAGTTTTAACACTCATGCATCTGTTATATTGTTGAGATTCTGTGATTTAGCACCTGCGAGAAACTAATTGACAGGATTTCAACAAGTGGTGATCACTACATGGGTTACCTGTACACACAATCTAATAAATACACTTAAGACGGACGACGTTTAAATGAATAGTCCTCCTAACATCACCATTTGGGATGAACAAAGAATTGCTTTAAAACAACAACTAGCTAAAGCTTTCTCACGCCTTGAGAACTCATAAACAGCATCCCTCTCTAGAATCTCATGGTGCCGCACCTACTGTCCTTGCCCTCACTAGGAGTAATCTAGTCATTTTTTTAGTACTAGATGGTCCCAACCCAAGGGGGAATTCATCGATGTAGTAATCTAGTCCATTCTAAACCCACAATTAAAGCCAAGTTTAGCCCGATTGAGAGTGGAATTGCCTTAATTATTTACGTCTTCAAATCTTCCATGGAAGTTATGAAAGATCACTAAAAATTAAGCACATGTACTCTTACCTAAATTGCATGGCTCAAGAAGTAATTGTTCCTCAAAGGGAAACCCTTAGTACCTGGGCGGAGGTTAAGGAAGCGCTTATTGACAAATTTGGATCAAAGAATAGTTTAAGCATTAAAAATAGGCCTTTATGCGCCTTAGTATGCAAAAAGAAGAATTGGTTGCCACCCTCACTGATCAATTCTACATTGAAGATTAAATGGTATAAACATCTAAGATTTTACTCTTGATGACGCCATTGCTGCCATTATGATTAGATTGGCTTCTCACCTTTCCTGGCGATTTACATTTACTTCAGTGAAACTCTCTTTATGGAATGTTCACAATATCAAGGAGGAATTTCTAGAGAATGCAAATTTCTCATAAAATTGAGACTACCAGAGGAGCTTTATCAAAAACCCAATTCACGACCATTAAGGATTTAAAGCTGAGGTCAACGGATCTCCCCAAGAGCACCTACTGCAATAAGGAAGAGCATGTTGACAATGTGTGTCATAATAAGAAAACTGACAAGCCTGACGTGGTGACTCTAGGCCATGCTTTATTACTCATCTAACCTATATGAATAACGCTCCCAATAAAGAATCTGAAGGTGGATATGAAGTTGTTAAATATTATGTCTTAAAAGCGTCAGCTGAAGTTAAAATTCCATATCAGTTGAACGCTGGAGGAGTAGATAAAGCCAAATTACCTGATAAGAATTATATGGCAAGTTCTGGGGTGCTCTGAGGTTATCAATACTGCTAGTGATGCTGACCAGTTCATCTCCTTGTTGAGCCGACCTATTCATCATATTTAAACCTTGCAATCCCTCAAGGAGAGATATCTCGAGACAGCTCAAAATCTTACTTCCACTTTCTGTCTTATGGAAGATTTAGATCACCCTCATAGCGTTGGTGAACTATAACCAAGTTAGAAGTCATCATCCAAAGGATGTGGGTATTGGAAATATTTGATACTGGTTCCCCAATCACTTTGATCTCTTCAAAGATTATCAAGAATTTAAGTTGGTACAATCAAGACTATTCTCAAGAGTATAGAACTGCAGGTTCAAACAGTACTCAGGATATTTGGGGCATACCCTGTTTACCCATTCAAATTGGGAAGCTTATCATTTCAGCACCAGATGTGGCTTTGGTTTATAATAGTAATACTATGCTTATCAATACTTCATTTATGCTTGAGGATAACGGAATTATCGTCATGAAATATGGTTATCTCTCCTTGCTTGATTATGAGGCTCCTCTGGCTTTAAATGATAGAGATCTTTTTGGAATCTAGGGTATTTAGATGCTTGTTTGTAAAGGGTGGTTAGCCTGGAAGGTAAAAATGTTTCCACTTAGTGCAGGTTTCGAGTTTGAAACCTGTACTGGCTAAAAAATTCTTGGTGTGGCATATTTGTCCCAAGGTTGACTCACCTCGAATATTTTTTGGATGCTTGTGTGTGCTTGTGAACCCCGAATTTCAACTTTTTATGGAAAGAGAAATAACACTCTACTTCTCAGGTAAAGATTTTTTATGGGATTTTAGAACACTAAAATTAAAAATATAGAACTTTGATAATATTAATGTGTTATTTTAGTGACTTTAAATAATAATGGGAGGGGTAAAAAGTGAACCCTCTCAATATGTCAAGGCTTACTATTCACACATATTGAGGCCCAAAGTGAGTGAGGCGCAAATTTCAGATTAGGCCAGGAATAGCCAAATTAGAGAATATTGAGCCTTGATATAGTGGATCTCTCAAGACTTGCCTCGCTTGATTGGAATGGCTGATGGAGGGCTGATGGCATGTAGGAAAAATCTGATTAGTTGGGATTTAGTATACCTGACCCAATCATCAGGAGGGAAATTATTTGCACTTTGCGGGACCCCCTCAGAGCCTATAAAAGGGGGTGGTCTCCGCCTAGGTGTCTGAATTAAACTTCAAGTGGGCTGGGGAGGAACCTCAGATTAACTTGATTCTGCCAAAAGGTTGGTGAAATCTGACTATCCAAACGCATGCTCTTTGGTTGATACATATTAACATCAGTATAGCCCCACTTTGAAGGTTTCCACCAAGAATCAGCCAGGGTCTTTTAGCTGATATTATTATAACTTGCCCCCAATACACTATTATCACATAATAAGACTTGTAATTGGTCAGCAATACCCCCTTTATGAGTGTTAGGGTGAATAAAGGCGTAAGAACCGGCCATAAACCTAGTTGATGGTGACTCCAAAAGCTAGGGATTTGATGAAGTATTCATCCCTCCGCTTTATGTGTCTACAAAAGGTCCCTCCAGGATAGACTTAAGCTTATTACTCCGAGGAGTGATCCAATTGTGGTAATAAAGTACAAAGTCTGATATTTAGAAGAAATTAGAGGGCCCAGCTCTCATTAGCGGCTTAGTTTTATTTAGTGACAGTCGTTGCCAAGTTAGTTATAGCCTCTGATTGTAATTGGATGATGTTTTGGGATAACTTTTTCATGGCTTGTTCATGGTCAGTCCTGTCAGAGAAATTATCTTTGCTTAATAAAGCCTGCACCCCAGGTTCTTGCCCATGCAACACATGGAAAGGTGGCATTTTGAGCATGTGATGGTAACTAATATGATAGGCCATTATCGCGCTGGGTAGGTAGAGATACCAGTGAAGAGATTCTGAATTGGCCATTTCTGGAGTTTAGAGACCAAGGTTCCATTAACTCTTTCTATGGACCCATTTGTGGATGGGTTGTAGGGGGCTTTAAAGAGTTGTTGTTATATGGAGGTGGCGAGGAGCTTTACCAAGAGGGAGGTAAGTTTTCCTATTGTCGCAAAGGAGGACCTGAGGCATCCATGCCGCATTAAGATATATTGATGTAAGAAGGTAGCTGTTGTTTTGGAAGTCTGAGCGGGGAGCAACAGCTTTAACCCATTTAGAAAATGATCAATTTCAACAAAGATGTAAATATTGCCCCTAGTAGTCTGAGGGAGAGGACATACCACATATAAACTTATGGGTTAGAAGGGTTGTTGGGCGTAGTAGGTTGGTACTGATAACGGGTCTTGAAGCTGGATTGTTTTTTACAGTTCAGACAGGCATCCAGAACTTCAGCTATGTTCTCCATGCTGACCCTCCCAGTAATACCGCTCTTCAACCACTTGTAATTTTTTCAGACTCCACACATGGTCTATGATAGTGTAAGACTTCAGGATCACAGGTACTCGCTCTGGTAGCCGTAGACAGGACAACCAATTGACCCCTATTTTCTTATATTATCTTCCCACTTTACACCTTGGTATTGCAGGAGTGCCGAGCTAGCATATTTTGTACTGTTCATTTTCATCAACCCGTGAGTCAGGGGTCATTAAGAGGTCATGTAACCTCTCAGCTTCACTATTGTCTAAGTGAATAACAGGCAGCCGCGTCAATCCTTTTACATTCATGTGGCGCGTTCCAGCCTGATGCTCAATAGTCATATCATAATGCTTGAACTTAAGAACCCTCAGAGAAAACATTCCAGTGGGATCTTCCATATTCTGTAATTACTTTAAAAGATGCGTAGTCAGTATCCAATTTAAATTAAGTCCCACATACTAAAGGGCGGTAGTATTTAACCGTAAGCAAGACATAAAGGCACTCAATTTTCAGTGACGCTGTAGTTGCGTTCAGATTTTGAGAGCATTTTTACTGAAGTAGGACAAGAGATGATCAAGTCCATTTTCATCCAACTGAGCCAAGATAGCACCAACATAGTAATCAGAGGCGTCTGTGAACAACATGAAGGACTTGCCATAGTTAAGGTGGCGGAGTATAAGACTTTTTTGCAGCAACATCTTCAAGGTCTCAAACGCGGCCTTTTGTTCAGTGTTCCAATGGAACGGAGTGTTCTTAGCTAAAAACGTAAGAGGGGCTCACTGAGCAGGCGAAAAAGGGATGAATTGCTGTTAATGCCCATCATGGTTATAAACCTGAATCTTGAGAAGAAAGTTAAGCACAGGCATTCTTGATATCGCTTCAACCTTATCTGAGGGGTTAAATCAATCTTGTGAGATGGCGTGCCTAAGGAATCTAGATTCTTCTGGAAGAACGTGCATTTGGAGGGCTTCAGTTTAATAATAGATGCTCTCAAGAGTTAGAAGACTTTTTTAAGTGCGTGAGGTGCTCATTGAAATTCTTAGAGAAGATGGTGATGTCATCTAGATAGTTGATCACACAGCTCAGTTTAAGATCCTAAAAATTGTGATCTATTACCTGCTGAAATTTATCATGCGCATTACACAACCCCTGAGGTAGCTGAATGGGTTGGAACAAACCCTCGCTGAAGATAAGGGCACACTTCTCCTGATCCTTTGGAGAAAATTCCATCTGCCAGTACCTGCTAGCCAAGTCCATGGAGAAAAGAATTCAGACCCGGAGAGTTAATACAGAGAGTCATCAATGTGGGGGATAGGGTAACTATCCTTCTTTGTGAGATTGTTCAATTTGAGGTATTCCATCACTACTTGAAGGCTCCATTTTTTTCTCAATAGGAGAAGGGACGACCAAGCGATTTGGGACGGCACTAGCAACCCAGCGTCCAGCAGCTGTTTAAGCTCCATGCGCATCTGTAGCTCCTAAGCTTTTGATTTCTGGTATGGTTTAGAGCGGATGGGTTGAGCCTCCCAACATCAATAGTATGAGTCAAATCCTTCATGTGCCCAAAGTCAATGTCAGATTTTGAAAGAAATGTCACTGTAAATCTTCATTAGGGTGTGGACTTTGTCAATCTCAGCTGGGGTTAGTTCTTTGGAGATATGAAAGGTGGGTAGAGTACATAAAGACTGGTCAGCGGGTAGGCCCATTTCCGGCATAAACTTAGTACATTGAACTTTCTTTATTTCCTCAAGGGGTATTAACAGTTTTCTTTCGATCTTTTGATGCTTTTTCATGACCATTTCTTTATTGGTGAGATTAGACCAGCAGGAGGTTGATAGGTCGTTGATAAGCTGGGTCTAGTACGCCTAAAAAAATCTGGGGTCCAAAAAACTCCTTCAATGCTGATTAGAGCAGTAGGCAGTTGTGTGAAGTATTGCAAGGTATTTTATTGTCATTACTTTTTGTTCATCCGCCTTAATTAAAACCTCTTCATAAGCATAAAAAAATTCCCTTCAGCGCGTCCATTAATTGAGGCAACATCTTTATATCTTCCTGACATGGTGTAATGAAGGGATAAAGCAGAAGATGATACTCAACTGTGTTAGTTTATTCCTTTCTACAAGATTTTCATTCCTCAAAATTAGAGGAACCTCATAGTTAAGTAGGGAGAGATGACCTGATTCAAGTTAATAATCCCTTCAGCTCGATCATAAACTGGGTACCAATGATAAGATTATAGGTATTTTAGCCAAGGCCATTGCTGGGGCCAGAAAAACGAGCTTCCAAAAATGGATGGACAGAGAAGATTACGCCCTGCTGGCGCAGGTGTTGTTTGGGCCTGCGATTCCAAATTTTTGAAAGTAGTTGAGGTCAAGGGCCAGCTTAAATTTCTTAATGAGTTTGACAAAACTTTCACCGAGGACCCAGTGTCAAGGATAGCCCTAACCTGCACTCCATTGATAATGAACTCTACTTTAATAAGGTTCTACCTAGGTGGGGGTAAGAGCGAAGACCTCCTTTAAATAAAGAGTAGAGGCAAGTCTTTTGGCAGTCTCAGAGTATTACTCTTGGATAGACTGCAGGTTATGAACACACTGGGAGGGCCGAACCAATGTGGCAATGAGTTTGTCAGCGCCACTGGCAGTCTCAATGGCCTCAAAACCCCTCAAACTTGCCAGAGATAAGTGTAGCGGGGGATCCTAACCATATCCACTCTCTCAAGGTTCAACCTATTGGGTATCTCTACTTCATCTGGGGCTCCTAAGACATAGTTACCAACATCTTCACAACCCCTTCAGTTTCATCATTAGAGGGATTATCAATGAACGTCAAGGATTCCATTGATTTTGAGTTAGTTCAGGGCTTCCTTTGTTGCAGGAGAGGTCCTGGGGGCGCTCATTTACCTGGGTAATGTTTTGAAAAGACACTGTGATTGTTACGCTCTACAATTAGCCTTTGACGTAGGGGGTTTAGGCTGCCTTATGTCTACAGGTTTTGAGCCAGAGATGGCCGTATGAGGGGTTGATGGAGAAAGTGACAGCGGCTTGAAGGTACGGAACAATGCTTTACCTTAGAAGACTGTTCTGAAAAAGAAGGAGAGCAAGACCGAGTGATAACAGCCATCAACGGTGGAGCTTTTGGACTGATTTGAGAGGGGAGCACTGACCCATCACTACCAGTATCTTCTGGTTATCCTCACGTTATGAAGGAGCAACTTGGTGCGGCAGATCCGCAGGAGCAGGGTTCCAGAGAGAGACAGCTTTAGAAGAGGATAGAGGGGTTGGAATAGATTCAAGCCTCGGAGCTCCTTGTGTAGTATCACTTTTTTAAATTCAGCCACCGCTAAAAAGGTCTCCTTAGTATATTGTACATTTTTGACTGTGCACTTGACTGAATAGATACGCAGCGCCAAAGATGAATGAGGCGTTAAACCAGCCGAAATAGCAGTGATGGCGTTATCTAGAGGTAGCGTTTTTGCCAGCAACAGAGGTTAAGTCTCACTATAAAATTTCTCAACAAAATATGGGTTCTATTCTCCCTCTTGTAGACTAAGGCACATAAAATTCCTGTTTAGGCCTTTGTAAACTCTGTGTGGAGCTAAATTCTTCAGTGAGGGCTTTCTTAACCTCCTCCCAAGTTCTGAAGGTGGCCATTTTGGGAACCATTATCTCCTGGCCACATGACTCAAGAGGGGAGGATGTACTGAAGTTTCTGCTGGTCAGTTGCTCCTTCTATAACGGATTTATAAACAAACAAGAAGGAGACAATACTACCCTTAACAGGGGTAAACTTATCTCGTAGAGGGTGTTTATAGATGGTAGGGGAGGCCCCATAAGGGCCTTAAGAAGAATGCCGCTTAAGACTTTTAGGGCGAGACAAAGCACTGGCTAGCTGTTGTTCTAAAGCAGTTAACCTAGGTTCAGATAAGGTTGTCATTTTTAAACAGGAGATTTGTGGTTTACGGGGCCCCTGTAGTGAGCACCACTTGTTGGAATTAAGGAGATTTAAATGCTCTTGGGTTATTGTAAACCCTGTATTTCAACAGTCATATGGCAGGAGAAGTAACACACTTACTGCTAAAATAAATATTTTCAGGGGATTTTAGATCACTTTATATTAAGGTATGAGATTTTTGATATTATTAGAATGTTGGAATTTTTTGTGATTTTATTATATTAAAAGAAGGGTAAAAAGCAGACCCTCTCAATATGTCAAGGCTTAGTATTTAAACTTAATGAGGCCTGAAGTGAGTGAGGCAGAAATTTTAGATTAAAATGGGAGTAGCCAAATTAGGGAATAGTGGGATTTGACCTATCAGAGCTCTTATGACTCGCCTCAATTGAATGGAAAGCTGTTGATGCTCAATTCCAGGTAGGACTAATCTGTGAGGTAAGAATCTAATATATTTGACTCAATCATTGGGTGTAAAAATTAGTTGCACCTTTCAGACCCCCTCCAAGCAATAAAAGCAAATAATCTCCGCCTAGGTGTTTGAAGTGAACTGTAAGTTTCCTGGGGAGGAACCTTGGACTGGCTCCCTTAATTATGCCACATGGTCTGTGCAATCTGACTACTTAAACCAAGCGATTTTGCCAAGGAGTGTGATTAAAAGTATTACCCCAATTTTCAGTGATTCCACTGAGAAATTTTCCAGGGCCTTTTCAATAACATGATTGTGGTTTACAAATGAAAAGCTTTTCTCCCAATATCAAATTTTGTAATTGTCTGACAAATTCCAAGAAGAAATATTTTCTTAATTGAGTACCTTTCTTCTGAATTATCTTTACATTACACAAAGGCCAGGCAAAATACAAAAAAATTGCCTGATTCAGTGGACACTTTAAGGGTATTCCTTTTTAATCCTTAAAGAGATAGTAATCAAGTATGACGAAAATAAATTAATGATGCCATGATTACTTTACAAATCACCTGAAAATTCTATTACACCTAATAAGAATCGATGGAGTTAGCTCTAAGAGGCATGAGTACTGCCAAGTATGCTGAACCCCGCCTACCAGCAACCTATTAATATTATCTTGGTGAATATCACTAATAAGTACAAAATCATAAAAATTATAAGGAAAAGGGAAAGGGACTACTGGTCCTGATCCAGGGGTATTTAAAAATTACTTTATTAATTATATGCTAGACATGCCCTACCTACTGAAAGTTTGTTATTTACTTATCCTAACGTTCAAATTTAGATGATCCAAACCCAAATGAGCTTGAAAAATTTCATTTGATGTTAATGCTCAAAATAATATTTATCTAAGTATGATACTGACTATGCTCACATAAAGGATTTAAGCCACACAATTGATTTTGATGTCAGTCCTATCCAAAATAAACCTTATCTTAAATTAAAGGTGCAGAAGCAACAAAGGAGGACTGATCTCAAACAGTTGACGCTGAGTTGTAAGTACCTTCTCAAAGCCCTTGATCGTCTTCTCTCTTGCTAAGTAAAAAGAAAAAAATTTTATTGGGTAGTTATGGACTATTAAAAATTGACTAACCTAACTAAAAATATAGGTATCCTATACCCGCATTGATGACGCTTTTGCAAATCTCTTTGGCTTAAAATTCTTTTTCCACTATGGACTTGGCCTGCGGATAATGCAAATGTACCTTTCCCTACAAGATCAGGAAAAACTCTTTCATCTTCATTGAAGGCCTAAATCAGACCATTCAACTAATTTAAGGGTTGTGCAATTCTCACACACCATTCCAATAAGTAATATATTATACCTTACAGGATCTTAAGCTATGTTACATTCTAGCCTATCTTGAAGATATCACAGTTTTCTATAAAACTTTTAACAATTAGTTTAATCATCTAAAAAAACTTTTAAACGGCTTTAAGATCCTGACTTTAAGTTAAACCATCAATATGTACATTTTTCCAAAAGAAATTAGATTTTTTGGACATGCTATCTCACAGAAAAGAATTCAGCCCTTACAGAATAAGTTGGAAGCAAAATCAAAAATACGGTTCCTAAAAACCTACAAGATATCCAAATGTTTCTGTGTATGATAGGGTATTACCATCAATTCATCCCAAGGGTTGTTCAGCTCAGTGAGCCTCTCGTTTGACTATTGGCTAATTAACACTTAATTTTTATTGAAGTGCTGAACAAAAGGCTGCATTTGAATTACGAAAAAAAACTATAAGAACGCATTACCTATGTCACCCAGACTATGGTAAACCCTTCATTTTGTTTCTGATGCCTCTGATTACGCCTTTTGAGCCATCATGGGTCAATTAAATAATTACAATGTGCATTTTACAGCTTCATATATCATCAAGATGCTACCAAAAGCTGAACGCAACTACAGAGACACAGAAAAGGAGTACTTCACTTTCTTACTCGCTGTAAAACATTACCCCCTTTTTTGTAAATAACTACTCTTACTGTGATTAATGACCACGCCTCCTTAAAATGGTACAAAATAAGAAGGTTTTACCATATGACTGGCTTGTTGGGCTTTAAAGCTCCAACATTATGATTTTGATGATCAAACACTGTTAGGAACATGACGTATGAATTTTGATAGGTTGACTTGTTTAACTGTCCTTCTCTTAGATATTAGTGATACTGAGAGATTGCATGACCTTCTTATGACCCCTGAAGCTTGGGACAATGAGGATGAACTTAATAACAAAAAGCTAATGCAACACTCCTGCAACACCAAAGTTTGGAGTGAGAAATTTATATGAAAAGGTAGGGGCAAATTTGTTGATATAACTTTGACCTTTGGAACGAGTACCTGTTATAATGAAGGCACACTCTACTTTTTGTCACTAATGAGTATAAAAAACTATTAATGAATTAGAGATTGGTGCTATTGGGAGGTAATGTAATCTAATATTAAGGTACTGGATGCTTGTCTAACCTGCAAAAGTAATCCAGTTTCAAGACCAAATATCAATCTACTGTAAAACCCCTCAACAAACCATTTCACATGGTAAACTTATATGTGGTCGTTCCCATATCCCAAACTATCAAAGGGAATCAATACATAAAAGTAGTAATTGATTTCTTTAATAAATGGGTTTCGCTGTGGCTCTCCCAGTTAATTTACTAAAGCTACTGCAACTTATCCGCATCAGTATATTTTTACTCGCAATGTTTGCCTCAGGTTCTACTCTGTGACTGAAGAAAAAATTTATCTCCAGAGTGGTTAAGATCCTGGATACCTTCATGAGAGCACAACAACTCTTTTCAGTTTCCTATAACCATTCTACAAATGTTATCATAGAAAGAACGAATGGAACCTTGGTTTCATTATTACAAAAACTGGACACTTCAGACCCTCTATACTGGGATCTACTCTTCTCTAGTGCCCTTATGGCATATCATATCAGTTATAATGGATCCTTAAAGTCTCCTATCCACGTCTTATATGTTTAAAAACCTGGTGTACCCTTTCACTTATCTAAAGATGTTCTTTCTTCTGGGATCACCAATACTGACAAAGCCATGAGGAGGTTGGTCCAAAACAACATTCAGCTACAATCTGATGCCATAAAAATTTTAGCTAAAAACGTCACCAAAGAGGGCTGAGCAGCTATTGAGTTTATACCACCTTTGCCCTCTTATAGTTATTTGATTTGGCAATATATTACCACAACCACATCTCTCCCAGAAGTGTGAAACTTGGGTCCATCTTGGAAGGACCTTTCATCGTCACTTATAAGAGGTGCAATGAATATTCTATCAAGTCTCTTGCCTCTGGAGTCGCTACAAACAAAATAAATGTAAGATTTCTAATCCTCTAATCTCCATCAACCTTCTTGGAGGGTATAATGTTGGATAATTGGGTGACCTACTAATTGAGAAGAATATCCTGGTGTTGAATAGTTCAAATCATATTATCAATTCCCAGTCTAAATCGAGGTGAGCTAATTTAAATTGAAATAGTAAATTTACTCATAACCTTCAGCTGAATAACTTGGATCATTTTTAATTATATTCTAACCCTTGATGGAATAAGAAAAGTAACAGGGAAGTTCATGAATGCACTAACTTGAATTTAGTGCTACCTCTTAAGATAAAACAACCCCATTAAAAGACCTGAAGGGGTTCTAAAGATGATAATATTTTACCTGACAGTCAAAATCTAGGAAAACCTGTAGTCAGCTAAAATGTAGAAATATAAAAATGGTTGATTAGTTAAATTTTCAAGACATTACTGCATTGATTAATTATCCAGTTTTTGACCAAGTGCCTAGAATTAAGCCATAACATGGTGAAAAGTTTTTAGAGAGTTCTTACAGGCTGCTTTGTCATTTTGCTAAAGTCAAGCTATCCTCTGCCTATCCTGAATCCTCTTACTCCTCTCATTTTTAGCCTCCAAGTACAATAAATACTGGGACATTATCTTAGTAAAGTATCTATTGTTATAATCATTTTATAAAAACTAAAATTAAATTTATAGTTTGTCTACTCTCTAACCTCATAATTTTAAATACTATTAAGAGCTTTAACACTCCTGCATCTGTTAAATTGTTGAGATCTTGTTACTAAGCACCTGAGAGAAACAAATTACTATGACTTAAACAGAACCTTTAAGAGATCACTTTTTTAAACTACCAACAAGAACTTAACCGCGCCTGGAGGGTTTTGTGCTCTAAAGGAGTTACTTAATGGAACAATAAGGTACAGCCTCCTCAAGTTAGGTGTCATGTATCATGACATGATTATGGGTACAGACCATTAGAACATGGAGGAAGTTAAACTGCTAGATGTATCAAGTTGGCTGCCTTCCTTGATCCCAAATATACCTTATACCAACGTTTAAATAGGAACTAAGTATTCCCAAGTTGGTACCAAGGGGTCTCGTGATGGGTTTCCAGAGTTACATCTTTGCCTAAAAAACAAGATACTCAAATAACAAAAATGAATCATTACATTTGATTCAAATATCTATTATTTAGTAGCATTGTTAATACAACATTAACAAATCTGCCAATTTTACCTCCAATTAGAACTTTAGTCCAGGCATATTTGAGCTATGGTACTACTACTGTTAGAGTTGAAATTTTCACTCAACATCAATTTTCATGATCTTTGATAAGACAGGACAAGCTGGTGGTAAAGAAGGAGGGGTGAGAGATTTATTAGTCTTGGCTAGACCCCAGGTTGGGACTGATACTTGGGAAGGACAGCGGTTGTAACTTTTATCAGGCCTTTAGTCAAACCAAATGGTTTTGAAGTGGGTGGGTTCTAGGTTAAAGTTGGCTTTGAATCAGATTTTAGATTGGGTCTTGGATGTAGTAGCTCAGCCAATATGGAATTCTATCCGGCCTAGAATGAAGGGGATTTTCTTACAGCATATTTCAAAAAACATTGAGTCAGGTATGACAGAATAGCCTGATATATGCTTGCAACAGAAGCTATAAAGAAAGGAACTTGAGAACGTGAGGTTCTTTAGTTCTGTTTTCATCAGCTTTCCTAATATGACTTTATTAAAGCCTTTCTTGAGACTTATTTGCTTTTATTATTGTCTTCCGAGGTTTATACTGGTAAATTTAGTCTACCAGCGGCCATGTTTGGCTTACACAAACAAGGAGGTGGACTTTTTGAGCGAGTTTGGGAAGGCTATTATCTTTCTAAACACCTTATCTTGGAGTCAGGGCATGTTACTTGGGGTAAGCATACTTGAAGCTGTCTCAAGGGTTCTCACATGTCACCTGTAGCACACACACTAGAAAAATGATCTCAGGGACCTTGTCCGCCAAGGTCGTTGACTTGGGTCTTGCTTCCCAATTCATTCGTGGCTCATTGGAAGGAGACAGTGCGTTACATAAATGGAACCCATTTACTTTCATGTTGATGTGGTGGCAAGCAAAATAGGAGCTGGGAGAAGTTGTGTTCCCTGTATGGTATCACCTTACTGCAACACTTTTAATGGTGATAATTTCAGCATTGTTTTTGCTTTGTGAGGTATATTGGGTGCTTGAGTATGTGTCCTGGAGTGGTGGGAAAGTGGTAGGACCAGTGAAGACTGGAAAAAGGGGTCCATTAATGCTGAGTTTAGAGGAGTTGAAGATGATCCATCAGAAGTTTGGCTGGGTTCAGTTTTAAGGGCAACCGAAAAAGGCACTAGGAAGTGAGGATTCATTTTCTTTACAGTTAAGCCAAGTTCTGGTGACCTTACCAGTGAAGCTTATAAGCTGAGTAAGGAACTTTTGGAGAAACAGACGTGGTTGCCAGGATCATCAAAGGAGTGTTTGGACTTGATTGACTGAGCGCCGTGTCAAGATGAGGCGCAAGATTCAGCTTGGTCAGCGTTGCTGCAGCGCAGTCAGGGGAAGAAGTCTGTTGAAGAATATGGTCAGATGTTCCAGGAACTGGCCAGAGCAGCCAAGGCGTCATAGTCCCATCTTCCTCGCATGTTCCACCGAAATTTGAAGGCTGATTTGTTGTTGGCAATGGTGGCAGTGTAGCCTGTGGTGACGTTGGAGGAAGAGGTGGCCTTGGCCTTGCAGGTGGAGCAGCAGGTGGCCTTAAATCAAACTTACCGGGATTTAGTGCAGTTCCCGGTGGTTTTCATGGGCAGGAGACAATGAGAAGAGCAGGTTCAGAGCTATTGCACAGCTCCAGGGGATTCAGGTATGTGGAAGGAAAGGCTCAAAAGGATCCTTGGGGAGGGCGGTGAATTGCCAGAGGCGGCCATGGCCAAGGCCCCCATTCATGTTCCTGAGGCCCAGAAAAATAAGAAGAATGCTTCTTATTAATTACAACAGAAACTTGTGAAGCCGGTGTCCCATAATAAACCGCTTTCTTAGCTTTAATCATATTTATTTTTACCAGTAGAGTTGCAGGAAGGTCCTGGGAAGAAGTAGAATGGAAAGTTCCTAGCCCTGGTGGACACTGAGGCTGATAAGTAATATGTGGATAAGGAGTGGGAAACAGATGTGGATTTACATTGTAATTGGATGGATTTGTATTAGCAGATTCCTCCAAGAGGATTGCAGAAAGGAAGGTGCAGACCAGGATTCTGTTGATACAAGGCCCAGATAAGTTTGAAAAAAATTTCATTATGTGGCGCATCTTCCTCACCCAGTGGTGCTGGGGATGAGGTGGTGGCACCAGTTTCACCCGCAATTTGATATGATGAAGGGGAAATTGCTGTTGTCGCCTGGGGGCTCAGATGTACGGGAGTGGAAGTTCCAGTTCCAAGGGGTCATCAGTGAAGCTAATGGAGGAATATCTTCAGTTGCGCCATTGGGTGTTTGCAAGAGGAGTACAAGGATTTTGCATTGGTGTTTGAACCTAAGGGTGAGGCATCCTTCCCGCTTACAGGGGATTTTGCATTTAGTTTCTGTTTAAAGAGGGCTCTGAGTTGCCAAGGGGATGTCCAGTTTATCCATTGAATCCTTGGGATCAGAAGGCTCTTGATATAAATGTCCTTAAGATGCTAGGTCTGGGTTTGATTGTGCCATCCAAATTATATGTGGTTTCGCCAGTGCTGCTGGTGCCAAAGGCGAGTGGGGAGCTACGTACTTGTGTGGACTTTCGGCATCTCAATGCAGTGACAAAGCATGGCCCTTATTCAATACCACTCACGGAAGACATTCTACCCATAATTTTGGGGTGTGTGATGTTCACTTTACTGGATCCAGTTGACGCATTCAATCAGATTACTGTGCAGCTGAAGCACCAGAAGTATACCACGTTTAAGTGCCTTTTGGGGAATATTGAGTACCAGATGAAGCCATTTGGGCTGCGTAATGTCCCTGCAGTCTTCCAACGCATAATTATTTGTGTGTTGGAGGGATTGGTGGACAGGTGTTGCGTTGCCTATATGGATGCTATTCTGGTATTTTCTAAGTCATTGCAAGATTACGTGAAGGATGTAAGGAGTGTGCTGGAGGTGGTAAACTGGGCGGGAATGAAGTTAAAGCCATCCAAGTATGAGTTTAATAAGGACTGGTGTCCAGTCTGGGGGATGTAGTTTTCTATGGTGGTCAGCGATATGTCCTGATAAGCTGTGAGCGGTGAATGAGTTAAAGGCCCCAATATGACCAAGATGTGAGTTTTTTGGGAGTAGTAAACTTTGTAAGGAGGTTCTCCTAGAATTTAGCCGAGTGGGCTGTGCCATTGACAAGGTTGACTGGAGATGTACCCTTCATTTGGGGGGAGATTGAGGAAGGCTTTCCAGTGGTGAAGATGATTTCGCTGACAGCCCCTGTTTAGGTCCATCCTTACCCCAACAGGCCGTTTGTAATGGAGTTGGATGCGTCATACTTTGTGCTTGGAGAAGTGCTATTGCAGGAAGGTAAAGATGGGGTTGAGAACTCTATCTGTTACTTCAGCTGGAAGATGGTGCCCTCTGAGATGAATTACCCAGTCTACGATAAGGAACTTTTGGCAATAGTGGTGGCATTAGGGAAGTGGAAACACCACCTGTTGTAAGCCAAGTATCCAGTTGTGATACGGACTGATCATTGAGCCTTAAAGTATTTAAGTCCCCATGTCTGATGAATTAGAGACAGGCCCAATGGCACTTATATTTGGTTCATTATGACTTGTGGATCAAGTATAATCCATGAAACAGAAAATCTTTCCATATTTTCTGAGTCATAATTCAGGGTTAGTATTTTCTGAGGAGGATTTGAGGAGTTTTAACACCTCTAAAATATTGCAATTGAGTCTGTTTTTAATGATCCAGGGTTGAGGAGAAGGAATCTCAGGGAGAATTCTAACTGCGCAGCAGAGGAGTGAGTTAGACAGGCGGATTTTGGATGAGACGAGAGAAGGAGAGGTGAGCAATAGACATGCGGGGTTCTCAGTCTGAAGAGGTCTTATCCAGCATGAAGGAAGGATCTGGATTCTTAAGAAGAGTCTACAGCAGAGAGTGTTGGCAGCTAACCACGATCATCCATTGTCAGGACATCTAGTCGGGGAGAAGATGCTGGACTTGGTTTGCCGCCAGAATTCATGGAGGGGAGTGGTGCAGCAGTATGTCAGTATGTGGGCGATGTGTGTTATGCCAATTCAAAGTCCCACCATATGGTGCCAGGAGGAAAATTAAAGCCAAATCACTTTCCAACCAAGCAGTGTGACTCAGTGAGTGTAAATTTTATCACAGGGTTGCCCAGTCCCAGGGGAAGGACGCCCTGATGATTGTGGTGGATCACCTGACAAAGCTTGTAAAATTTATCTTGTTGTTCAGCCATTTTTGCAAAGATAGCAGGTCAAATTTTTATAATTGAGGTCTTTTCCAAACATGGGTTACCAGAGGTGATTGTGTCAAACTGGGTTCCACAGTTCAAATCTTGGTTCTGGTTGCATCTGTTAAAAGCTTTAAGATAAAGGCCTCCCATTCATCTGCTTACCATCCCCAATCGGATGTCCAAACCAAGATGGTAAATCAGATATTGGAAAAGTATTTGATGTGCTACGTCTTGGGGCGGCAGGATGAATGGGTGAGTTAAGTGAAGTTGGCGCAATTTGCATATAACAACAACAAGCATGCGTCCATGGAAATGACACCATTTTTCGCAAATCATGGTCAGCACCTGGAGGGTATGGGGCCATGGGAGCAGGATCAGAAGCTTGAAGCAGATGAGGTGTCACATGAGAATCAGGATAACTTGAGGCTGCTGAGAAGTAATCTGGTGGCGGCGGTTGCATCTCAGAAGAGGAAAGCATATAGGCATCAGTCAGAAGTGACCATTTTCAAGAATGGTGATTGGGTCTTGGTAAACGCTCAGAACTATGCCATACCTGTGAGGAGCCAGAAGTTGGGGCTTGTGGCATTGGGCACATACCCAATAGTGAAGGTGGTGAACTAGATGACTTAGAGCTGAAGTTGCCAGATGGGTCACAGACTCATCCAGTGTTGCATGTGTTGCAGCTCAAACTGTTATTGAGGCAGACGCCTAAGAGGACCTATCTTTTGTTTCCATCTGAAAGGGGGGGCTGAGGAGTATGAGGTGGAGGAGATTCTGTACATGAAGGTGGTGCGGGGTCATCGGTCATTTTTGGTCCAGTGGAGGGGTTATCCAGTTGAGGAGGGCACTTGGCAGACGTCCTGAGATTGCACTCGGTGTCCTGGGAAGATTTGTGATTTTTTTATTATCTAGGGGGTATTATGACGGTTGGGGATTTTCCTCAACATAACATAGCCTTTATCTTTGATAAGACAGGACAAGATGGTGTGGAAGAAGGAGGTGTGAGAGAACATTAGTCTTATCTAGACCCCAGGTTGGTACTGGTACTGGGGAAGGATAGCGGTTATAACTTTTTTCAGGGCTGGGGTCATACCAGATGGTTTTGAAGTGGGTGGGTTCTATGTTAATGTTGTATTGGAATCAGAATTGAATTGGTCTTGGATGTAGCGGCTCAGCCACTACAGAATTCTATCTTGCCTAGAATGATGGAGATTTGCTTACAGCATATTTTCAAAGGAACATTGAGTCAGGCATGACAGACGAGCTTGATATATGCTTGCAGCAGAAGGCTATAAAGAAAGAGACCTGAGAACGGGAGGTTCTTTAGTTCTTTTTTCTATCAACTTGTCTAATAAATATCCATTTAAGACATTCTTGAGCCTTATTTATTCTTGCTTTATTGTCTTCTCTGGGTTAATTGTATATTTAATTTAACAGTGGCCATGTTTGGCCTATACAAACAAGAGGTGGACTTTGAGAGCGAGTTTAGTAAGGCTATTGCCTCCCTATACACCTTGTCTTGGAGTCAGGACATGTTTTTTGGAGTAAGCATACTCGCAACTGTTCTCTAAGGGGTGTTCATCAACGGCGCCTATACTACATGCACTAGAAGAATGGTCTTAGGGACCTTTTACCGCCATTTAGCCGTTGACTTGGGTACTGCTTCCCAAAACATTCATAGCCCATTAGAAAGAGCCAGTGCGTTTCAACTACCAATAAGAATTTGTTTTAGACAAATTGGCTAGTTCTATGTCAAAATAATCATTCTTTACTCCTAACCTTGCTTATAGTTATCTTCGCTAGTTCACTTCATTGTTTTTGAATCTTTTTATAAGTAAAATCTACTATTCATCTTATCTGATGCACCTTTTTGCTGGCCTTACTGCATGCCTCCTCAAGGAGGTAAAAAACTAATTATGCTTTTTTATCATTTATTATTTTATTATCTATGTTAATCAAGATCCACCATTAGTGGAGTCTTTCCCAAAATTTTAATCAAAGCTTCTAAAGACTTATAACGCAACTCCTATATAGAATGAACTTTGCTTTGGAGTCTATACAAGTCATTATTTTTATGTCATTTACCGATCTTTGCAATTTTTTGTTTATATTTATGGGTCATAAAGGCGTTAACACTGTCTGTGATGGCTTAGTCAAATTTTATATTTAGCCGATTCATTAGTGATTTGTCTTTGGTCCTACATCAGCTCTATAGGATAGTTAGAGACACTCTCCTTTAAAATCAGTAGTGATGTTATTTGGTTTTAAAAGAAACAGTTATGGCATAATGAGCCATATTATACCCAACAAATTTATCTTTAATGAAGATGGGAATGAAATGAGAGTCAATGGCTCATGAGTAATGGTGGGTAAACTTGAAGGTAGTTAAGTTGGTATAATGTTGATAGCAGATCAGCAGGGTTCAGCATACCAAAATCAAGGGCAGCGAGGCTTGAGGTCCATGGAAAAATGTATAAAGGGTCAATCTCATATGATTAGTCAAAACCTCTAATAAATTTATCCACTTGAACAAGAAGAAGTGATTGGCAATTTTCATGGAAGTGAATAGGGTACTTGGATGAAGGTTAGTGTCTCAGCACCCTGTTGAACTTGTTCTATTTATTATATATTTGAAAAGAGATAGTCCCTTTGATATATCCCTCAGTGTATAGGTATCCATTGTCTGTTTTTTCTACATCTTTAAAGGATCCTTCCAAATGTTCCAGTTAATTATCCTGAAAAACCCATGGTCACCATAATAAACTTCCACTCAACATGTTTAATTGGTGTGAGGGACTTCAATTATGGTTGTTGCACTCCCTGCATCTCATTTTCTAGGCCAGCATTGAAAAGACTTTGTTTTGGAGCTAATTTAGTATCCGTGTGATATTCTCTAAATATTGGTCAGAGCTCATGTTATCTCCATGAATTAAATAAAAACAAAATTGAGGGAAGAGCGGCTAACTTCTGTAAAATAGTTGAAATAGTGACCAATTCCTTAATTAATGAAATGAAATGTTCTATGTACTGAAAGAATAAGGTAATAGGAAGTTTCTAACCTTGAAGGTCTGAATGACGTAGACTACTGCAAGCTGCTAACTAGGGTAAGGCCTATATGCTCCAACATACCGTTGGTTTTTAGTATTGATAAAACGTAAAAAAACCAAACCCCCATCAACTAATTAAGCTTTGGGGTCACCTGAGAGTTGAGGTTGATTCCATAGTATGTCAAAATGAATTTAGAGCAACCATGCATTTAAATATATTTTCTAAGAAATATTCAGTGGTCATCATATCCCCCAAGTACTTGAAAAATCATGCCTACAACAAATTTTTATTTTGTCCTATGGCTGCCACAATATATTTAACTTACCACTGCTAATGGGAAGAAGCCATATAATGGCAAACAATATGGTGCAGAAAGAGAAGTTGCATTTAACTAGATGATCTAAGATGCTCTCAAAGTATGAGGTTTACACTTGACGCTCATTACAACAACCAAAAACCTCATGAACGTCAAATTACATTGATTTCCATTGGTAGTCTTGTTTCATCTTTTCAATAACTTTTTGAATCCGCCATGCCACGTGGTTTTGTGGGCCTCAAGGATCAAAACCATTCATTCCATTGGTCATGGCATCAGTATTTCCGACTTTTGATACCTTATAGAGCTTTCTGTTTTTGATGACGGGATTCTTCATTAGTCAAGTAGAAGTTCTGGTTAGTTGGGTTGCTCGCCTGGTGCTAAACCAAAATTCCCAAATATGACATGCGCAGCATCTTAATACTTTTCATTTGTTGAAGAGAGAGGAGGCCATTGTTATCCTCAATGTTCACTACTTATCTCTTATTGAAAGAGTAATAGATTAAGTTAATAAAAGTATTAGGGTATAATGTTTAGTTTTTAATTAGGGATTTTCATCTCTTTGATAATAAGAACATTATATTTCAGAATTAATGCTATGATCACGTGATACTATTTATGTAAGAGAGATTTTTTATTTATAGTGGTTAGGGGGAAGTATATGTGGAGACATATGGGATTACAATATTTCTGGTGTCATGTTATTTGATAGAATAACAATAAGTTTTATCAAACGATGCTTCCATATTATTGCTAGTGTATCATTTGATTAATGTATTAATCCTCTGAATATGATGAGAAAGTTCCAGTAATATTTGGTAATTTTTTTGATTTCAAATATCAAATCATGCATTTGAAGTTAATGTAGTTGCATGCATTTTGGAATTAATGAGAAATTGTTTTAACCAGTTAGAGTTCTTAACAAGGTTTGTACTTTGTCAAACTCTTTTAGCTGTAATCAATCAGTTTAGATAAAGTAATTTCACCTCATCAAGACTTGGGCTCTAGACAATTGTAAGTGAGGTAGTTGACATTGAAATAAACTATAAACCAAAAATAAATTAATATTACCCAATCAGGAAGAAATAAAAAATTTACACTCAGCATAAACCCCTTAAGCCTATAAAAAGGGAAATGTAGGTGCAAACTCTTTTCCTAAATTGTTGTTAGCATTAAAATTATATAATGTACTTATTGATCATTACGATTGCGCCTACTGTATTTTTGAAGGGAAATTTGATGGTATGGTCAATTCTCTAAATTTCTTCACTAGAGAGCAGATTTTGGGAATATACGACAAGTCATTCCAGATTGGTGCACCCCCTCCAGTTTGTGTCATATTACTTTAACCTTTTATTGTATATTATTCCGCCATGTTGGCAGTCAGTGCTACAATGGGAAGTCAGGATAGTCTGTCCTCATTCTGATGTTTCATGTTAGGTCAATATTGAATTTGAATTTTAATCCTGTTATCAATGCCAAATGTGCAATAGTCTCCTGTTTCTTTAAGAGATAACCAGCTTTTTGAAGTGTGATCTATTACCACTTCAAATAACAACTCATGGATGTAGACCCTGTACTTTTTGCATGTGTAGATTACTGCTAGACAACTTAATGGGAACAGTGTAATCAAAACATGTTTGCCTAGCGTTTGACTACAGTAGGTCAAGGTGTGCTCTACCTTTTGTATCAATTTGGTATACTATAGGTCACACAATTTGAGAGTGATACATCAACTAAATTATAAATGACTTATTTAATCTGGTCATATTAGTACAGAAATCAAGGCGAGGCAAGTCTTCAGCTTGTCAGTAGCCATTTTGCTTTAACATCCTTTAAAAATTGGGTCATGTTCTTCAGGAGATGGAAAATTGGTTCCCCTAAATTACTGAAATTCTCATTATACCGCTGGTAGCAGAAAATAAACCTTAGAAAGGTTATGAAGTACCGCTTACTGGTTAATCACTTTATATTCTTAATGGCTTCTAATTAAGCTGGCTGAGGCTCTAAGCCCTGCTCTGTAAATTTTGCACCCCAAATATTCAAGACGTTCCCAAAGAAAATTGCTTTCTTTAGTTTCTACTTTAGATCTGAAGTGGCAGATGGCAGAAGCCCTCTTAAAAATGTTGTAAGTGTTTTTAAAATGTTTTTGAGAAGACAATTATGTCATCTAAGTACACTATGACACAGGATTTTTTAGGTCATTCAGTATGATATCCATAGTCCATTGGAAGGTTGTGGGGCGTTGCTTAGCACTAAATCATCCAAGTAAGTTAGTATAGACCCTAGACTTTATTATAGCGCTTTTTCTATTGCAATTTGTTTGGCAATCTTGATCTGCCAGTATCCAGAGTTTAGATCCATATCAGAGAAGTAATTTGCTCTATCCAATCATTCAAGTGCGTTGCAATTTGAGGTAGAAGGTAATAATCTTTTTTCATAATAGTGTTGAGCCTTCAATAGTCATAAAAACCAATTGGAGTCATCCTTCTTCTTTACATCTAAATGATTCCGCATATGGTTTTTAAATAGTATCAGCATTCCCTTTTAGTATAGCTAATCTAATTTGTTATATACAATTTTTTCCACAACCTTGGGTCAAAAGATAGTGCTGATGTGGATTGGCAGATGAATTCTGGCATTGATATGACAGAGCACATACTGCTGCACCTCATATCAAAGTTATCAGTGCAAAGATCTATTTATATTCTTCAAATAAGACCATTGACCTATACTGCTCTTCATCCATCAGTTTGGTGGGCTCTTATGAGATATTATTGAATGGATGGCCTTGTAGTCTCATCCCTAAACCCAAACTCCTCCAGTATTCCAAATTTGTGCACTATTCTTACTCTATTGGTAAGATATTAATAAAAGCAATACTTTGTTGTTGCTTTATGTGAATTAAGTAGGGGGACATTTTAGCCAAAGTATAATATCTTCATGATCTGACAGGATGAGTCAAGTTATGGCTTCAGGCTCTTTGTGCGATTAATTGATTGGCACAAATACCTCTCCATATAATCCTAAAAGTATATCTCTTTCTGCTAAGCTTCACTTTTTGAAATTAAACTAGCCTGAAATTTAGCTCCACTAAAGAGATTTACGAAAACTATTAGCAAATATGGCGGGAAACCCTGCAAAAGAACCCGCAGTCTATGCCAAACGAGCCAGCGCTACCCCCAAACGAAGCAACCCTCGGTTACCCACCTCAGGGTCAACCAGAATCACCCGCTCTCAAGCAGCAGCCATGAAAGCAGGCACCACCCCCCAACCTGGAGCTACTCCAACTAGCGCCAGTTCACCTGATCGCACTTCTGCAACCTGCACGCCTAACAGCTCTGTGTGCGCTGCCTCCCACCAACCCGCTGGGCCCCCTCCAACCAAGGAGGCCATCACCCACGCTGTTTTAATGGCGTCTGCTCAGTTGAATGCAACTCAGCTCATCCAGACATTCACCTCCCCCATTGTGTCAGCTAATTCAGCCCCATCTATTATTGCTGACGCCGTGTTTCTGGCTCCCTCCATGAGGGGCGATACCCAGCTACCTGGCCCCCAAATCCTCAGATGTAAGGTTGGATTAGTCGCACATTCTGGTTCACTAAGAACCAAATTGGGACAATCTACTCTTCCCAATGAGGATTCAAATGGTTCGGATTTTGGAACTTCACACCAGTTCCAATCTCACCCGTCCCATTTAAACCCCATAATCGGCACTTCTCAAGTCGGCACTTTATCTCAATATGCTGAAAACGACCAATTCACCAATCAGCCAATGAGTTTTGCCCACGAAATCACAGCAAATACTCGGGCTGAATTTAATAAAATAGATTGGGATGGTGATGAAACATCGCCCTTCTCCCAATTGGCTGGAGTTAATTCCAATCTGGATGGGACTCCCCAATTTAGCGAGGCCCAACAATTACCTGGCCCCCAAACCCTCGGATGTAAGGTTGGATTAGCCGCACATTCTGGTTCACTAAGCACCAAATTGGGACAATCTACTCTTCCCAATGGGGATTTAAATGGTTCAGATTTTGGAACTTCACACCAGTTCCAATCTCACCCGTCCCATTAAAACCCCATAATCGGCACTTCTCAAGTTGGCACTTTATCTCAATATGCTGAAAACGACCAATTCACCAATCAGCCAGTGAGTTTTGCCCACAAAATCACAGCAAATACTCGGGCTGAATTTACCCAAATAGATTGGGATGGTGATGAAACATCTCCCTCCTCCCAACTGGCTGGAGTTAATTCCAATCTGGATGGGCCTCCCCAATTTAGCGAGGCCCAACAAACCGCCCCTCAATTTAATATGACGCCAGCAACTGCTGTAACATTCCAGAAACAAGGGAACTCCGCAAACTTGTCCAAACCACCAGCTCACACTCAACCTGCAATTGCAGCCCAAAGCAAACACAAACGTACCAAAGGAGCCACTGGTGCGTGGCAAAAACCTCTGGCACCAACGCTACCCAAAGCTGATCCCCCGTGAAGTGGCGTTTATTGCTGATGTTAAGAAGAAATAGGCCGAAACTAGAGCGCAAAAAGCTCTACCTCGCTCAACCCTCTCCCTCGCAATTTGCCTTTAAAATGGGCATACCCCTGTTGAATTCTATACGAGGATTACTTCTCATACTTTGCAGCAATTGCGGAGACATTCCCTATTAACACCACCATCCATGAATCAGTGGAGGGCCACTACATCGATGTGGGCTTCACTGAAGCTGCCCTTGCTGACCATGCTGCCACCCTCCAGGTAATTATTCCATGCGGATCTCTTCACATCTCCTGCACACGCTCTCACCTGGAGAAAATTTCATGGGTTACTTTTTCCAACCTACCAACGACTGTTGATCCTGAGTCTCTTAAACTGGCACTCCATCGTGGTTTAATGGAGTTTGGGTCTGTTCTTTCAGTGGACTTTAGCATCCCCTCTTACTATGCTCCCACTCAAAGAGCTCGCACTGCTAGGGCGTCGTTCATCCCCTCCCCCACTGTATCCCGCAACATTGAGGTTATTCCTCGTGTGGCGGTAGCTGGGGCATGCCCTGAGATCTTCTTTGTCGACCCTGATCAGGCGCGCCCCCGGTGTTCATGGTGTAACGCCCTTGGACACTTGTATAGTGGCTGCACAGCTCGAAAACAAGCCCTCTTAGCCACCACCCAGGGGCCTAAACCAGGCCAAAAATGATCCCACGTGGCTGCAGCAGCAATTCCACAACCCACACAATGGGTTTCCGTTCAAGACCTGTCCCCTTAGGCCTTACGCCTAGCAGTTGAAACAGCTAACCCCACTATTGGTATGGGATACCTTCGCGCTCATGCCCCCCTTCCAATGGGCACCCCCTCCAATCTCCCAGAGTCAACTCCCTCTCTCACCAAGCGCAAGGCATCTCCCACAGGGTGCCCCTCGTCAGCCACCCCCACTCAGGGCTCCGCGGCACCCCCACCAACCTCCACCAGCGATTTATCACATCAACCCTCAGCTCCCAATGGAGCTATGCCCACCAGCATGGACTGGCAACTCGCGGCCTGCGGTAGAAGTGCCACCTTAAAGAGTCCTACCCCAACCCCACAGTCCATTTCGTGCGGATCCTTTGCAGTGTTGGAGGAAGTGAATATGGACTCAGACTCATCAAATGGGGACACCGCGGAGGTCACCATTGAGCACCCTCAGGTCCTTCCCCTGCAACGGAGCGGGGGCAGCATCCTAGGCTGGCTTACTGGGTCCTCCGCCCCCCACCCTCTCCTTCCCCTCAGAACCCTCGACGCTCCTCACGGATTGCAGCTAATAGTTAAGCTAAAAGACTCAAAACTAGCCGCCTCACAGCAGCAGGTTTAAGCGCTGGCAACCCCCCAGGACATGGAGGGGAACAGCTATGAGTCCCCATGGCAGCACCCTGGCCCTGCAATCCATCAACGCAAATGGGTTGCGGGACTTTAAGCGGAGAGCCCGCCTCCTCCGAAACTTCAGGTCAGCACAAATTGACATCGCTGCTGTCCAGGAGCCCCATATCCTCCCCCACGAACAATCTGCATGGAATGAACAGTTTGGAGGCAACTCCTTCTGGACAAACTATGCCGCCCTTATTGTTTTGAATCCCCGGGTTAAAACCCATTCTTTTTCACAATATCTAGGTGGCCGCCTCATACTGGCCAAACTCACCACTCCTGACTTCTCCTTCTTCGCTGCAAGCATCTACCTGCCTAATGCAGGTCAGGAGCAAAATCGGCTCTTGGAAGAGCTCCTCCAACTCAATCTCCCACGGAATAAAGTCCTCTTAGGAGATTTCAACACAACCATAAGTCGCGTCCATGACTCTTACCCCCTGCAGCAAAGGAACGCCCTGGATCAAGTCGCCTCCAGGATTTCCTTCGCCTGAGTGGCTTTATAGATGCGCTTCCACCCTCCGCGTCTGGCCTAGGTTGCATGACTAGGATCCAGTATGATGGAGGAGCTTTCCAGTCAGCGTCACGCATAGATATGGCACTGATTGGCCCCCTGCTAATTGGCCGCGTCTCCTCTCCCATCTCTCGTGACAACCATCTGAGTGATCACAGGTCACTCACCGTTGTTCTCACCACCACACTTAGACCGTCGCATAGGTTCTGGCCTAGAGTTGCCCCAGCTCTTCTCAACAACCCCATTCACTAAGGAGAAGCTATGACCATCCGGGAGACTCTCACCTCCCCCCACCCCACCTGCTTGACCACAAGGCTAAATGGGCGGTGACCAAGGAGGGCATCACCCGCGTTGCTTACAACTGTGCCAAAGCCCAGATGACTGCAGCTCGCGCCAGAGTCAAAAGGGCGGAAGCCAGAATCAGACATCTAGAGCGAAACTGCCAGCCTTCGCCCTCTCCCAGATGGTTGGAAGACTGGGAAGCGGCGCAGGAAGCACTCCGCTTGGAGCTCACACTGCAGGAAGAATGGGCAGCAAACATTACAACATCTCGTTACTATGCTCAATGGGAACGCCCCACCCGCTTCTTCTTTCAGAAACAGAAAGCCCGGTCAACAGCACAGGATATTACTGCACTGAAGATTGGCACTACAACCACTTCAGACAAGGAGGAAATCACGAAGGAACTACACCGCTTCTACTCCAGCCTCTTCCATGCCACCCAGGTGGACCCATCGGACATCCAAGACTTCCTGTGGCGGGCTCCAGAGCCGCCCATTGACCCACGGGCTGATGAGGCTCTACTGGCGCCTATTTCCATCCAGGAGGTGATGGAAACCCTTCTGAAATCCCCACGGCTTAAAGCCCAAGGCCCAGACGGAATACCCTTTGAGGTGTACCTTCTGGAACCTGCAGTGATAGCCAGAACCCTCCGCGACCTCTTCGCTGCACTCTTGGTGAATGGCGAGGTCCTCCCCGACTCCAGAGGCTCAATCACGACCCTATTCTCAAGAAGTCAGACCGTGAGAACCTGGCGAACTAGTGCCCCATAGCGTTGATCAACACAGACCACAAGCTCTTCACGAAGCTTCTGGCCAACCGCATCACCAAATGGGTGTCACCTCGCCTCTCCCCATCCCAGTACGGTTTTATTCCGGGGAGGTCGTTATGGGACAACTATAATGACCTTCACGTGACTTTGACTGCTAACTCTCGTAAGGTGAATGGCTTTGTGGCTCTCCTGGATATAGAGAAAGCATATGATCGGGTAGCCTGGAAGTATATTGATGCTTCCCTGTCCCGTTTCCATCTCCCACCCGCAGCTAGGCGCTGGATATCAGCGCTCTATGACCAGCTCCACACCAGAGTCCTGGCGCCAATGGGTTTTACAGTGGCAGTACCAGTTGGACAAGGTCTCCGGCAAGGGGACCCCTGAGTCCTATCCTTTTTAACATCACCCTTGACCCCCTCTTGGCCTCCTTACAGGACAAGCTAACAGGGATTTTGGTCCCAGGTAAAGCCCCACACGCACCATGGCATTTGCAGATGACACTGCCATTGCATTTGGCTGCCCTGGGGATGTTGCCCTCGCTGCTGTGACCATTGAGAGGTACACCAAGGCGTCCAACGCCATGGTCAACACCTCCAAGACAACAGTTGTGCAGGTCGGCTCCCCCACCTTCCCCCCACCATTTGGTATTGAACCTGAGCGCGGTACCTTCCGTCACCTGGGCGTTCTCACCAACCAACAAGGAGTTGCGCTTAAAGACAATGAGGACTTGCTCCTTGCAGCAGTTAACTCCAGGATTGCCAGCTGGAACCGGCGGCGCATCACCCCCCAGGGTCGAGCTCTGATGGCCAATGTGTTCCTTCTCTCCAAAGTCTGGTTCCTAGCGCACGTCTGCCCATTCACAGATGCCTTTTATACGCGGCTCAATGTACTCCTCCGCTGTTGGATCTGGGGCTCAAACCATCCACCAATGGCCCTCTCAACCATTGCCCAACCCCGCAATGAAGGGGGCCTAGGGCTTCTGGACACGCGATCCCACGCCACCACAATCTTCCTGAAGTTCCTATGGCCGATTGTCTGCTGGGACGCGACCCCCATGCCCCAATGGGCGCCCGCCCTCCGCCAGTCAGTGTCAGCAGCTCTGGGTCTTCCTAGAGCATCTCTGACCTCATTAGGGGAGTGGCTCACAAACCACCCAGGCCATCGCCTAAAACCATCCTCATCCCCCTACTGGAACCAGGCTCTCCTTGCCCTGAAACGAGTAGGCGCGCGGATCCACCATGCCTTCCCATACAGAAGGGAAGGCCCTGGCCTCAGCCCACGTCGCCATGCAATTGTGCACAATGGACAAGTTGTCACAACTCGCCTCAACCCCCAAGATCGTCCTCCCATCCGCCCAAGACTCCTTGAGCTCCTCCCTCCCTCCGTGAGATTTGACCTTAAGGAATTGTGGAAGGACGTCTATCACCCCATCCTGTCAGCAAAGGTGTCCAACACCTTATGGAGGGTGCTCCACTGTTCATACAGGACAGGGGACCGGACTGGCCCTACCTTCCAGCACCGAAGCTGCCCCCGCTGTGTGGAGCCTATTGACTCCCACCTCCATCGTTTTTTCACCTGTCCAGGTGTCGCCGCATTTTGGCCAAAGGCCCGCGCGCTCCTCCATGCTCAGCCCTGGTCTGGACACCCTGTGAAAGACCTCATGTTTGAGCAGACATTGCCTGGTTGCCACCGACCCCTCCGTGTCCTCGCCTATGCCACAGCCATCTGGACCATCCATAACTCCTTCCTTCGTGCTGCCTTTGACCAGCAGGTGTGGACCCTTCCACACATGATCACCCACTTTCAGGTACACTTTGAGATGGGCCTGAAGGTCTGCACTATGTCGCCAACCC
This sequence comes from Massospora cicadina, assembly GCA_022478985.1. Lineage (NCBI taxonomy): Eukaryota > Fungi > Entomophthoromycota > Entomophthoromycetes > Entomophthorales > Entomophthoraceae > Massospora > Massospora cicadina. The sequence goes on from JAKSZP010001355.1 coordinate 44,213, forward strand.
TCCCCCGCTCAGTTGTCACTGCAGCACGGCTCTGGCGCGCAAACCCCCTCCCTTTCTCGATGCCTCCTCCCTCCCCTTCCCTCACCTCAGGCTCTTAGGAGCCCAGGCGTAATTCAATAAACATCGATGAATCCCCCCTTGGGTTGGGACCATCTAGTACTAAAAAATATTCCTAAAAGTATTAAATTAAATCTATGTTCTTTAAGACTTGGTTGCTGAGTGGTATAGTCAGATTCTGACCGGCCCTCAGCAGAATGCCTTCAGACTTGAAGATCTAGTGTAACATATTTATTGTTTGTTCATGCCCCTTCCATCACCTGATGGCTATCCATTTATAGGAGTAAGGTAACAAATAGTGGAGCTTGATTCTGGGATGTTTGGCCTTCACTTCTATAGTACATTAGAATGTATTGTAAAAGGATAAAAGTGTTCTCCTCATAATCATTCAAAACTATTTTTTCCAATATAGAAGACTCTAATAAAAATATTATATTTTGATTTGGTAAGGAGATGGCGAGTCAGTTACTAATATAAAGGTAAACTCTTAGAGGAAACGTGCTATAAGACCCTAGAAAAGTAGCTAAATTAAGAGCCACAGTCACATATTCCTTGCATCAATCAAGACCTTTGATAGCCCAAGTTTAGAAAGCTGACTTGGTCAAATCTATGTTATTATGGCCAGCTATCTATTATCACTCAAACCAAGATCCTTCTTACGCTAATATCAATGTACATGCACTCAGATTAGTAATCATCAGTAGAGTTTATTACATATGTAATGAGCTTGTCGCATGACAAAATAGGTTAAGTTCTTTGCATAAATGGGGACTGGACTTCTTAAGCTCCACTATAGGTATGTCCATTTTGACTAATCCTAATTTCTGCGTACCACAGGAGGCTATAAATTATTTGTAATGCTTCAATTGCTGGATGTAAGGCCTTAATAGTTTATTTTTGGTCTGTTCAGTTTTCATTTCTTCTGTGAGCTGGTAGTAATTGCTAAAACATCATTAGCGATCACAGACTGGATGTTTAGTGGCAATGCGACACAGTCTACTTGGATCTGGCTGGGGTTGGCTCTAGGATAACTGGTTTTTGCTTTAAAAGTTATAGTCATGTTCTGGCTTAGCTAGAATATACTATTTATACTCAATATACCCTTTTACCTGAACTTTGGCGCCCCTTGAGCCTACGTGATGAGCCTTGAGCTTACTTTTTTTGCGTTGCATTTACTGTAGTAATGTACTCTAATGCCACATAGGTTGCAGAAATTATAATCTCATCAGGTTTCTTAAGCTTGGAGGTGTTTGCTTGTTTGATTTAACTTCTTGCTGAGGAGGTCTGTTCTGGTAGCCATAATTCTTGCAATACCCCTTGATGGGCGCATTGAAGTTGAAGGCACAGTAGCGGAAGTAATTCACCATTTGTGACACATTGTGTTCCTAATTTTTATAGGTAGCATAACTCAGTATAATTCCATATAGGGCTCACATGCGTTGCCTAAAGCAGTCTAGACGTCAAGTTGATTCAGAACCTTTGCGCTGTACAACACTTGGGCCTTGAGGCTTATATGAGCATTAAATTCAAGTTATTACTTGTCCCTTTAGTAGGTGATATTGAAGAAGGCTGTCTTCCTGGTAGTCATAATCTCAGCTCATCTGAACTTTTTATTATAATATCTTTCATGTTTTGGTAATGTATACTAGCTTTGTGAATATTAGGCATTATTTTGTTTCTAAATCTCTTTAGCGACAGGAAGTTCTTTAGCATTTCCATCTTGATCTTCTCATCTGATCCGTCAATACTGATCTCATATAATGATAGGAAGGTATGTATATTTCCTTTGTTCTTTTTCTTTCTACATGATCTCATTTTTGAGAAACTTTTATAAAAGTTTAGTCTACCCACTCAACTCACTTTAACACCATTCCATTGATGTCCCTGACCCCACTATCTGCTACCCCCACTTGTGGCAGCGGCACATCCTATGAGCGTTTTCCTCCCTATGGGCTATTCTTGTGGACTGGCTCAGTCAGCACTAAATTTTTTGAGTCGATTTGGTCCCTGAAAGACCTCACATTGCACCTCATATTAATTCCTTTGAATTATTCCCTTACCAATTTCCTCCCGACTTCACCAATAAATTATGCCTCTGTGTCAATAATGGGCGCTTGTTCCCATAAGCTGACAAGGCAATTATTAAGCTTGCCTCTACCACCTTCACTTTGGTGGGGTTTATTAGCTTTCATTCTTTTAAGGACTACTTAATATTGGGTTCTCCTTTGAGGAGGATGGGCTATAACTGCTGCAACCCCCCAGTTTTTAAAAATACCTTGCACCAACCACTTCATATACAACTCATTACTAATATCCCATTAATAATTTTTTGCAAACTTCCCTTCAATATCTTCCCGCTATCAACTTTTATATGAGCTACTGATGTTGGGGTTTTCGCCTATGTCACCAACACATCCTACATTTCACTGTACCTGCCAGTTTCAAGCATTTTGATGTACCTAACGCCAATGCAATCCTCACTTTACATCATACCTATATTGCTTAGCAGATCCCCTGCATGCTCATTGCCGCAGCACCAGAACATTGCTTTTGGGCTAGGGTCAACAACAGTTGACAAATTTTTCCCATTTTTAATTTATTCAAACTAAAAAAGCCAGCCATCAAAGTGATAACACCAGCTCTACACCCACTTATGAGGTCACATGGAAGTTTCTGAATGGGGTGTTTTCCTGCTACCCACACCCAGACTATTTAATTGCTGGGCCAGCGCAAAGATACTGCCCCTATGCAAAACTCAAGCCGCCCTCACTAAACTGAAAATGTGCCAGACAATCAGGGTCAGGATTGGACTCTAGTTTACATCTACCCAACTTCCTATTGTCCCACATCAAACCTTCTGCATGTTCCATAATATATCTCAGCATAATCCTTGAGTATCTATTAGAGGAGGTGAATGAGTTGGGTAACCTGTCTCTTCTTATGTATCCCCACCCTTCAACCAAATTTTATGCTTGGATTTTGATGCCCTTTATCTTTGTTCATTTATGCCCCTAAGATCATTGCAGAGCCTTTCCATAGTGAACATAACCTCAAACTTATAGAGGTAACACTCTTAAAACCCTGGTCAACTGTCTGCAACAAATCAACTCCGGTCACCACTCCAATTCCAGTGGCTGGCCCAGCATTGGCCGAGCTAAATTATTTGAGTGCCTCAAATGGATTGATAATAGCAATTGGCTGCAAAGCGGCAAGCCAGATTTCGCTTTGGAGGAATTGTTTGTAAATCCTCCCAATTTGTGTCCCCGTCATTTTTTTATCTAAAAATAGTTTTCTTAGTTATAGAAACATAAATAAAATGGCGGTAGATGCAGCAGCTGCTCTGGCTAACACCCTCTCCACCAACATCTTAATAGGGCGATGGAACACCTTGTTGAGGTTATTCCCATCCCAAATTTATCCATAATTTTGTTGAGGATGCAAAATATGAAATTGAGGAGCTCGCTTTTAGAGTGATCTGTGCTTGCATTGACATGACAAAAACTTCTCTTTTTAACCCCAATTATCCCATATACGCTGGCACATCAAGTCTTTCACTTGTGTGTCGCCTCTCATCACTTTTGCTGAGCATCAACTTGCTCAATCCGTTGAAGCGATGGACACAGCTGGCCTCATAAACAAAAAAAGCCACAACTATACCTCCTTATGACATATGTCGCTGATGCTCCCACCCCAAATCTGACCGCCATGGTCTGTCAGCTAATTTTGGCACCAGAAAAAGTTTCCCAAAAAGCTTCCTCACCTTCTGATATGGATTTTTAAGCTGTTAGCTGAGGTGCCATATTAGAATTTTATTATTTATTATAATCCCTTTGTTTGGCCCATTTACAAATAAAAATGCATGACGGCTCCCCATTTTTGGATTGGGCCCCACTATTGCTAATAAAACACTCTTATGACCCATTACCACCAATAAGCCATCACTAATGATGTCAAGATGTTTGACTAGGATATACCACCTCCCAAACTTTCTTCCAATTTTTTCCTTTCTTCTAAGACCAAAATCCTTGACCTTAGTGATGAGGTAATTGTATCTATTTTCAAAGTAACCTCACAATCAAAATCTACCACTAGAAGCAGAATCACCATGCCAGTGTTGATGCCTTTGCCTCCTTACTTAATTCCCACCTTCAAGCTGAAGACAATCTCACTGAGCTTTCTGAAGTTGACTTGACGTCCTAGCTCTACTAAAAGCCTCTGGTGCTTGACCCCATCCCACAGATGCCCCCACGCCTTTGCTTTCCACCTTGTGCTACCAATTCTGTCTAGAAGCCTCTATATACTAAGAGCACAAAAATCCTCCTACCCTTCTAACATATTAGGTTAGCGATTCTTTGCTCCCTTCTTATTGGATTGTTTTGTTTCTTTTCTTTTGTTCCGTATTGTCTAGTTGCGTCTCTAATTTCAGTTTAAGTTATTTTAAAAATTACTTTATTTTATTTCTCTTTGATCCTTCAGTAATTTACGTCCCCTCAGTCAGCTTACTTCAAATGAAGATTTTTGCTTTTTTGTAAGGAAAGTGTCTTAAACTAATTTATTATTAGAAAGGGATGTAGGATCTAAACCCAGTTCAACAAGGGTATTTGCAATTATACCAAAAAGAAACAAGACACGCAATTGGGACCATCTAGTACTAAAAAAAGAAACAAGACACCGCGAATGTGCCAGACCTGATGGCTGAGATACAGTGTATACATTGCGTTAAAGAGGTCAAAGTTGAATAAGAAGGTAAGGATTTGGTTAGACCACAAGGTGGAGTTTATCATCAATGGATTATCATGGTTAGGCCTATAGAATCATCAAAAAATCGTTTCAGACTCAGTTATAGTTGGAATCAGATTAGCATTTACCTTAGAAAGTGTATAATGATCTATGTTGTTGAATTCCTTTTTAGGGAGGTTCGTGTTTCAGGACAAACACAAAACATATATACAGTAATTTTAATTGTTTTATTAAAAGTGAAGTTGACAACAGAGATATTGGTCTGATAGAAACGATTTTAAGAAAATAAAAGATAGTCAAGTTTGCTTTGTCACAGCACTAACCCAATCCATCCAATAAAACTATAGAACCATAAGTAGTAGCACAGTAACTTAAGTAGGTCAGAACTCATGTTATATACTTATTTTGAATGTTTCTAGATTTTTAAATGCTAAAGCTAGCTTGCTGCTTAAATTTCTGGGTGACATCATGTGTAATGACCTGTTTTTCGATGGTAAATTCATTTTATTTTTAATGCCATAGATGAAACCTTTAAAATTCATTAACTAAATCCTTGGTACCAATATGAACATGTTTAACCATCATCCATCATTAATTCACATTATGTTTAAGATAAGGCAAAGCGGGAGCTAGGTAGGGTGAGCTAGAGCCTCTGTGTTGCACAACTGGGGTAAGCCTGTGGAAATGTGAGTGAGTAGCTAACACCAGAGCTCAGAGAGGCACATTGTTCAAGTCCTTTAGTGGCCTGAAAGAAGTGCGGGATGGTAGTGTTGACTGTGCCGGCCTGTTCTTGTGGGTGTCTACCACTCCCTGAGGGGAGAATATGGGCAGGAAGGGGGTACGAGTTGGGCAAGGTGCCTGTCAAACGGCCTCCCCATGAGCTGAGGTTGCGCTGGTGTGGACCCCAGGACAAGGGAGGGGCAATCCTGCTTGGCTGCACTCTGGTGCACCTGACTAAAATAGATGCCATGGTTTGCCAAGTTGGCCTGAAGCTAAGCTAGCTGCCAGTTCAGTTGGCATGAGCCAGCTGGCAGCGAAATGGATCACGCAAGAAAATTAAGGCTGATCTGAAAGGATTACAAGGCTTCCTGGACAAAAAGGGGCTGGAGAGCAAAACTCCGCTAAAAAGCAGGTGACAAAGAAGAGGGCTTCGGATTCTCCCTCAGGGCCATAAACCTGGGGGTCATTGGGTCTTGTCTCCTGCAAGGGGGATGAGAGGCATATCGCCTGTCCTGGCTGGTGCAAATGAGCTGCCTAGTACTTAAACATAGTGGGCATATGTCAGTTTAGGGGGTAGCGTTGGCTACTCCCAATCGTGGTTGGGCCCCATATTTTTTGAGGGCGGCTTAGATTCACGCAGCCCTAGTGTGGTGGGGTCAGTACCCCAGGCCTTCATCACGCAATAGTTGCCCACACTCAGACCCGCAAGGGGCTTTTAAAGCTCAGAGATAAGGAAAAGCATCCAACCTAATCTCTTTAAACCCAGAAAATATCTCATTATTACACCAATTACTTAAAGTATATTTTATGATTCAATTCATTACTGTAATGATTCAGAGCCTGCTCTATCAGACCAAATATGTTAGGGTTTGGAAAAGCTGAAAACCAAAAAACCCAAGTTGGACCAATGGGCTTTATTTAAGGCTAAAAGCGAGCTGCAAAAAGTAGCAAGAAAAATTGGTAAAATTTAAAGATGCATTTTTTGAAATCAAGGGGAGGTTTTTATACTGGGGCTTGGTAAGATTGGATGTATGAGGGGGAAACAGGCCTAAGGTCAGCGGAATCTCTGACTATGCTATTAGATCAATATACTATCAATCTGGTAAACAGTCAGACATTATTTAAATGGTCCTTCACCACACTTCAATAGGTTTTTTGATGAGCTCCAACAAGGTAGGTGCTTATAATGAGTTATGTTCTAAAACTAAAAATGACACTATTTTCGTAAACCTATATTTAAACAAGAGTAAGATCTTGGCAATGCCACATTAATTTCTTTCTGGTTGTAATAAATAACATTAGATGCTACACTGAGCCTTTTTTGAATGGTGAGTGGCAGATGAATTTTACCATATAGACCATAAGGTATTTTTAAGTAGATGGCTGTTCCCATAAGAGCTTAATGGCCAAGCTTCATAGTATTGCTCCATCCAGATTTCAGTAGAACTCTCTTTTGAATCTATAATTTGGCTATTCAAATTCAATGAGCGCCGTCAATTTTTTTGATATATAATTAGGAATGATGTCACCCTTGTTCATAAGTTTAACAATTAACAATGGTTGAGACTTCGTCCTTTTTTTGGGAGATATATTTAATGTCCTCCTGCATGTTAAGCTGCGGTTGCACAGTTAACACATCATTAGATATTATGAGTGCAAATCTGAAATGAATATTCATTTTTAGGGGAACAAGTTTGTGGGGCTCATGCATTTTTTGGTTATACTGTTGTAAGATTCTTGGAACTAATCAAAGGGCTCACCAATGGTTTTATTAGGTGCCTGAATGTCAATATCTCATTAGTCAAGTTGATTCAGAATGGTAGACAAATCAATACTTTCATGAGGCCATGATGTCATAGTTAACACATGATTTTAAATTTTTATAAGCAATTTTGATTCCAAAGTATCTTGAATATCAAGAACCATGCAGGAGTGACAGCTTTCATTAATATTTGTTCATAAAATAGGATTAGTGAATAGTTGGTGGAAGTTGAGAATCCATTTTCTATTCTATAAATTTTCCCTTATTTTCTTCATCTGCCAATGTCATAAAGTGAACAGGAAAATCGTTATATGAGTAGTTAATTGGATGTTGGCCCTTTCAGTAATCATAGTTATTGTTATTAGGCTTATTAGTGTGTGATGGCGAATTTGAAGAGGTAAAATACTATTGTTATGGTGGCATCATTATTCAGTACAGGTAACATAACCTAATCTAAGTCTTTATAAGGTTTTTTAGGTGTGGCAGCAAGCAATCTGAGCATTATTTAGACTCATAACATAGGCTCATACAACACCTGAGCTTCATAGTGAAAGCAGTTGAAAAATCTAGCACTTCTTCGCCATCTATAAATAATCTATTAAGAAGGCGGCTTTCCATATGCTCATGAGTTCTACCTTTCCAGCTTTTGATAAATTTTTGCATTAAAATACAACCTGCCTGCTTAAAGTATCTTTTGAACTATAATTTTGGCTCTCATGGGCAAAAAATTTCATCAATGTGCAAACTTTGCCTGGTATTCAGATATTTGGGTATCAGGAATACTGAGAAATTGGCCAATTGATTCTACAAAAGTCTCCTTGAGCAAGCCTACTTTAGAGAATTTATGGAAATTACCCCAATATTTTTATTAGTAAATTGAATAGTTTTGATGCAAAAATGAAAAATAGAAAATCGCTTTATAACAGTTTTAAGGCCTCAAATACATAGGATAAGTATAATCTAGCCAAGTTAATATAACCTTAAAATGTGAAGCGATGTTTACAAAGATAACTTAAGAGGCTGAAGTTTTGTATTACCCCTAAAAAGGGTATGAATCCAAATTTTCTTCTTAAAGATCAACTAATAATAACTAAAGTCAGACTCTAATGGACATTTTTCTTTCAAAAATCCAATAAAGTTTATTTACAAAGGCATATATAACCATATGTGATATCCTATAAAGAGACCACATTTAGATATACCCATAAATCATTATAGAGTTGTCTTTCCTTATGGAGATTGTAGTGCTAAAGATAACATATAGATATCGCCTATCTATTTATTAGTAATTTATTCTTTTTCTAAATCTCTGTTCTATGACAATTCCTTCAATAAGTCCTTCGCCTTCTTCTCATAGGATAGATGCTTTATTTGATGGTGCCCAAGAAAAACTTGAACTTTTGGATTTAAATACTATAAGGTACTACAAAGACTTCGATTTGAAACAAGTCTTGAAGTCAGGATCTCTGGGATTAGTGCCATCAAGAATATTAAAACGGAAGCCATACAGGTTGGTGCTCACTTTAGGGGGCACATTTGTTGCTTAAAAATACCTGCAATTAATTAATTGCACAATTAAAGATAATCCAATCAATAATGTAATCTGCTGGGTACACAATGGAAATGGTGAAGATGAAGACCATTAAAAAATTCGCCTTTTTTTCATTTGAAGAAGTATAAGAACATCCAATGGAAATCCCAGAATCATGATGAATAACATGGATGTCTGAATAAGGTGGTCAAAATTTAACTTGAGAAATTATAAATCCATGAAAGAGACAGCAGCAAAAGGGCATCCATAGGGGACAGGACTCATATGAATTTATACAAATCTAAAGCTCTCCCAGAGATGTAAAGCTCATGTGATAATCTATCCAGATATATGTAATGTAGTTCATACACCCTGTAAAATACCATATTATTAACTTATTAGGAATCCATAATAAGAAGCTCCATCATAACATCAGACCCAAGGGGGCTAAAAATTAGCCTATGAGAAATTATACAATTTAACATTGCAAAAAATTGGGGGCATATGCAGAAGATTTGAAGTAAATCGTCTTTATAACAATCAATTCTATAAATAAATAGTGACCATTAATTCCATAGTTATCAAGATGTAGATAAGGCTATAAAACTTTTAAGAAAAAGCCTTGAAGAGGCCAATGAGAAGACTCATAACTATTTGAAACTTTTTTCAAGAGCTTCAGCAGTAAGACGCTTGAGCCTATGGTAAAAAGGCTTCTCAAGTTTCTAAAGTCAACGTAAGGAGGAAGAAAAAATTAAGCACCTCAAACCTAAATATATATATTGCTTTAAAAAATTTTTCCCCAAAAAAAAAATGTAAACTTTTTTAAAAGGTTTTTTTTTTAAAAAAAAAAAAAAAAAAGGGGGGGAAAAAAAAAAAAATTTTTAAAAAAAAAAATTTCCATAAAAAAAAAAATTTTAAAAAAAAAGGGGGGTTTTAAAAAAAAAAAATTTTTTTTAAAAATTTTAAAAAATTTTTAAAAAAAAAAATTTAAAAAAAAAAAAAAAACCCCCCCAAAAGGGGGAAAAAAGGAAAAAAATTTTTTTTTTTCCCCCCAAAAAAAAAAGAGCCCATGGAAAAAACCCCCAAAATTTTTAAACCTTTAAAAAAAAAAAAAAAATTTTAAAAAAATTTTTTTTTTAAAAAAAAAAACCAAAACAACCGTTTTTTCCCCCCCAAACCCCAAAAAAAAACAAAAAAAAAGGGGGAAACCCCTTTTCCCAAAAAAAAACCCCTTTAAAAAGTAAAAGGTTTTTAAAAAAAAAATTTTTAAAAAAAAATTTAAAAACCCCCAATTTAACATTGCAAAAAATTGGGGGCATATGCAGAAGATTTGAAGTAAATCGTCTTTATAACAATCAATTCTATAAATAAATAGTGACCATTAATTCCATAGTTATCAAGATGTAGATAAGGCTATAAAACTTTTAAGAAAAAGCCTTGAAGAGGCCAATGAGAAGACTCATAACTATTTGAAACTTTTTTCAAGAGCTTCAGCAGTAAGACGCTTGAGCCTATGGTAAAAAGGCTTCTCAAGTTTCTAAAGTCAACGTAAGGAGGAAGAAAAATTAAGCACCTCAAACCTAAATATATATATTGCTTTAAAATAATATTGAACTCAAATCCCACCTGTTAAAATTAACACAGCGGCGTCAGATCTTAAGCGCACAGGTTAAACACGCAACAAATACAAGGTGCTGTGTGAGGACTGTAACCTTGACCAGAAACTAAAAGAAACCCCTTATATACAGTAATAAGGTTTTTATTTAAACAAAACAATTTATCACACTGCAGTATTGGATAATTCCAGTGGTTAAGGCTCACTAATGGTATTCTTTCTAGGTTTGCTCTCATATGTTATAGAAAAAGATCAGTCTCAATCTGTTAACCTTCTCCAGATATCTTAAGACTACCAGAGTTCTCATTAGTGATCTCCATGGTCACTAAGAAGCATCCACAAATGGCAGACTAAAATAATTTTATCCAAATTGGGTCTGAAAAGCAAACAATTAAAACTTAGGAACTTCCATAAAAATGTGATAAGCCGGATGTAGTCAAACTACAGATGGAGGTATATAAAAAATATGGGACCCTATTGAAAATAATTTTACATCAGCACAGGGCAACGTAGGATAGTAAGCTAAAATAAAATAGGAAGTGATATAGTAATTGAGTCCACAGCATTGGTTGATGATATATTTAGGAAATTAGGAATGCGCCAGAGGGGATTTAGGGATCCAAATGCTAGTCAATCAATTTTTAGGCCATTACTTATAAAAGATTAGGAAGCTGTGTAAACTAATACTAAAAAAAATCAAATCTACTATCTATTAATAGTCTTAGTATTAAAATAGATAATTAAAATATTAGGATCCTGATGGTTGATCAACTCAATTACAACATTTCACCCCATTTTTTAAAACATTGGGGAGTAAATCTGCGTGGAGTTCAACTAATTCATTGAGCACTTGGAGTCATCAGCCCAGAATTCTTGCTGATATTACTTATTAACTTAGCTTGCACCCAGTTAGTAAAGTGAATTTTAACAGGATTCTTATGATGTAGGCGTATATAGAGATCTTCTTAATGTTTATGAAAGGCCCTTTCCATATATTCTTCAGTATGCTAAATTTTAAACCCATAGTTCTCATCTTTCAAATAAGTTCCCCTACAGTTAGTGGAATAACAGCCACCGGTCTGCATTACCCATTCATAGAATCTTTTTCCAAGCCAACTCATTGGAATATGCAGAAATTTTATAGGTGGATTATAGTCTGCACTAGCATCTCAAAATAACTCTAAGACTCATGAGTTATTAAATGGCCCAAATGTATAAAAAGGGTGAAGCTCTAGTTGCTTCTTATGAAGTAAAGCGAATGGGGAATGCTTCATGGCGAATGATAAAGGTTTAATAAGAAAAAATGACGGAAGGCAAGAAAAGTTCCAGCTCACGCCTTTGCCATAATTATCTTATGCAAAATCCAATGAGAGTACCTTCACTTTTTTCATTGCATTGCTCTCTGGGTAGTGGGGTTTAGAGAATACCCCAATATCCTATTAAGTCATTAAGCTTCAAAAAATTCTGGGATGTAAAGTTTGTCCCGTTATCTGTAAGCAGAAACTGATGACATCCCTGTTAATAAATAATATCTTCTATCATGAACCTAGTCACTGTTGTGGCTCTTAAGTCTCTTATAACTTTGGCTTCAACCCATTATATGAGGTGATCAGTGGTTATGATTATATTAAACTTGATGCGCCGTATTGGTTATAGAGCCCACTACATCAATAAGAAACAGTATTCTAAGCAAAGTTGGGCTCAACCAGTTAATATGAGGTGGCTTTCTGATAGGGCCCGTCCACTTAACATTCCTCACAACAGCAGAGGGTCTCATGAACGTCGAAATTCATATATTATTAATAGTGGTACTTTTCAGTAACTCAAACTTTTTCTTGAACCCAATGTTCCCCATTGCCTTTTAAGACTAATTTTTATTAGTCACTCCTTTGGGAGGGTTTTCTAGTATTGCTGATTGTTTGGTACTTTATAATTTTCATTTAACTGATGCAAGCTGACCAGAGGACAGACAATACCATTATGGACTATATGTAGGGGAGATAGGGGGAGGTGAAGTATATGCAGATTTAGGCACCCCAGAGTAGACGAGCTACCCCTGTTTCCAGAAGGTACCTCCAGGTATAGGTGGTTGGATGCCCTAATTCAAGGTGGCTTCCCCTATTATTGATCAGGTGTGAAGGAAGGGGATCCATATGCGGAAACCAGACTGGAAACCATGATTCAACTGTTTTTGTTGCTTCGTCCTCATTTATCCATATAGCCATGCTAGAAAGTGATTCAGTAGGCGTAAATGAAATCCCTTGATTGTCCCAGGATTATTGGTATGGTTCCCTTAAAAAAGCTTTTAAAGCTATGGTGTGGATTGTCCACATTGCAATGGTGACTATTTGGGAGCGAATTGTGGGTGTTATTAGGGATTTAAATTGGAGTGCAAGGATGCTTCTGGAGATTGACAGCTCCTGGTCATTGTGGGTGTACAAAAAACGGGCAACTTCCCGCTTTATGGCTCTAGATGGGGGGCATGCTTTGAGGCTGTGGTGCAGGGTGCCATCCCTTCCACACACTCTGCACGCTGCATGAAGAGAGTTGGAGCGATCTGCTGTTCTGTAGGTCTTCTTAAGCAACGCCAGGTGTTAGCTCTTACCATTACCTTGGGGAGCGGATGATGTACTAGCCTCCATATTGCCTTCTGTGTTGTGAGGTCGTAGGGGATGTCTGAATCATCCAGATAGTTGATTTTTACAATGAATGGGGCCACATCATGTGTGTCCCTATGGGGTGGTCATCTGGTTTTCTTAACGTGAAGTGAGCTCTGGGCCTTCCCCTTCCCTGACTAGTGCCTGTGAGAGTGATGGCCACCCTATTTGGCGAATGTTGCGGAAGAGGCTCTTGAAGTGAGGGGGATTCCATGTGGTCCCGCTGCATTGGGGCGGTTTGTGAGGTATGTGATAAGGATGAATGGGTTGTAAGGGTTAATTAGTTTGAGCGTCTGCGTGAAGTTAGCCCTCTCTGCTCTAGATAAGTGTTGTTGTGGGAGGTCTGGGGCTAGGACTTCCTATATCCAGGTACCTAATATGTGGTTAGTGTGGACCTCAAAGTCTATTAGGCCCATGCCTCCTCTGGGGTGTGAGCCATAGAGTATTTCTGCCCGTACAGGTGGCCGGGACCTAGGCCACAGTAATCCCTGGATAAGTACGCGAAATTAGGATATGAATGTAGGTGAGAAGGAGATTGCGTGGGCGGGGAACCACAGTATCGAGAGAATGAATGAGTTGGCAACCGTTACTTGCCCATAAGCCCTGGGGATCTTCTTTAAGGGAGGCAATGCGGTTGGACATATTCTGTAGTGGGCTGTTATCAATTGTCTCATTGACACAATCCCCTTTTTACAGCCATATCACATGGTGCGGACAGTTTTGTTATAAAGTAGGTGATTCAAAGGGTAGGATGAGTGGGTTGTTCCATCGTGGGAGCTGTGGGATTTGAGTGTTGTGGCCCAGTTGTTAGTGTACTTGCCTAAAATGATTATTTCCTTTTTTTTTTGTTGAGCGATGCGTTGCTCACAATGGAATATTCCTCCAGGGTACGTTCCAGCTGTCATGCATCATTGTTGTTAGCTATGCCTATCATGCAGTCATCCGCAAAGGCTAGTATCTTGACTGTTGGTTAGCCTTGTGCAGTTATGCCCATAAGGCGTGAGTCAGCGACGCAATGGAGTGGATCAATAGTGAAGTTATATAGTTTTGTGATGAGGGTTCACTTGTTTGAGCCCTCTGTGTATGTTATCTTATCAGTTAGGAATCCAGGGCCGCATACAGCCATGGATGTGGATTCTGTAATGAGCATCGCCCAGTTTTTGAATCTGAGTAGGAGTTTGAAGGTTCTTGGTCATTCCTTCAGTTACAGCCATATAACGCGATCATATGCCTTCTCCTGGTCTAGGAATATCAAGGTTCCAATTGCTTTGGACTAGAATAGGTTACCGACGGTGTGTATATTGGTACAGACTGAACTCCCTGGTATGAACCCAAACTGATTGGGCAACAGGTCTTTGGAGGTTAGTGTGCCTAATCTGGTGGATAAAAATTTTTGTTAGTAGTTTTTTATCAGTGTTAGAGAGTGCAATTGGGCGCCAGTTGTCCAGGTCCAGTCTGTCACCCTATTTTAAACAGGGTTATGACATAGGAGTCCTGCACCACCAGGTAGGAGGCATATATCTAGCAGGACAAGTTCATTGATGCTAAGAGTAGGGGGAGATTTACTTTAAGTACTTTTTGTGTAATTCGTAGGGAATCCCATCAGGCCCTGAGCATTTCCTAAGAGGTGCACCACGGACTGTGTCCCAGAGCTCCTCCTTTGTGATTATGTTTAGGAGGCTATAGTCTGGCAGTGCGCTGTATAATTTGGTGGTGTGTATAAAACTTTTAATTTTTTGGGGGTCAGTTTGGGTATCATGGTATAGTTCAATGTAGTAGCGGTGTACTTCCATTTTGCCCTCCGCTGGGTCAGTTGCCGCAGTGCATCACCTTTGCGGACCTGTGTGTATGCGCGTTGGTTGCTGTAGGATTGAAATTAGTGGAAGTAGTACATCGAGCAGGTTTCACCTTCTTAGATGAACTTACCTTTTCTTGAAACTTTGATTCTGTGCTGGTGTTTGAAGATAAGGTCGTATAATCAGGCGGAATTTCTGCCCATTTACGCCCCCAGTTAGGGCTGTAGCCAGACTTTATAGTGTTGAGCTGAAGATGTCCAGTTCCTCCAAGGTGCTCCTGATTGATACTGTGTTGGTGGTGTACTTATGTATGGCGAGATGGAGAGTTTAATTTAAAAAATTTACTTTGAATTTTGCCCAGGTTGCAAAGGGTCCAATATGAATGGAGTTAGATGTTTTGGATTTGTAGCCTCACATTCAACCCATTTGAATACTTTGGCAAATTTATATTTTCTGAGTGCAACTTCCTTCACTTTGGTGCCTGTGCAGGAGTTTGGGTTGGTGAAAGCTGTACCAAAATGGGTCGGTGGTTGGAGAAGTTTACCTTTTTAGTTGAGAAGTTGGAGATGTTTGAGCAGTGCGTTTTCAGGGTGAGGATGAAGTCAAAGCAGCTTATTGAGATGAGCGTTCCCTCACGTATGTTGGGGTGGGTCATGTGGGGGAGGAGTGGCGACCCAGGGTGGAGGGTACCACGCAGGCCAAATAAAGCCTTCATTGCATATATTTGATGTGCCCAGGGGGTATCCCCTGGGGTTAGGTCATCAGTCCGTGTTGAGGTTAGCTCAGCAGTTGAAGTCACCAACAGGATGTATCTGGTGAGAGAGTTAGTGTTGGAATAGTTTAGATGAATTGTTTCCTCTCAGCTGTAGTGCACAGTGCATAGAAGCATGCTATTGAGATTTTGCCCTCTTGGCATGTAATTGCTGCTATCAGGACGTGGCCATGCAAATATGAAGAGGAGTTAGTTATTTTAGTTTTTTTGTTTTTGCGGACAACCACCCCACAGTGGGGCGTCCATACCAATTGGATGGTGAGACCCTGGCAAACCAGGATCCCACTTCTCCCTGTAGGCAGTGAGTTTCTTGGATGGCCAAGATATCTACAGGGGTTTTTTCAGGAATTCCAGATTTTTAGCTTGAGACGAATGAGCCCTGTCTCCCACGATGTTTAACGCCCCTATTGACATTGAGGTGCCTAAGGCGCCTCAGGAGCAGTATGGAGGGCCGCCCGGCATAAATCTAGCGCACCATTCCTTGAGCTTGCTCCATGTCATTGGGCCTGTCCACTCTATGTCTCTGTCCAATATCTTACCCTGTGCCTATTTCACGTGGGTCTTGCAGTTTTTAGTGTTTGAATCGAATTTCCCCGCTCATGACTCATGGTGTTTTGGTGCGGTGTGATGAATGTTTTCTGTGGTTGCAGGGTTCAAATTTGCAGATGTGGGTCCCACATTTTTTCTAATAGTGGAGCTGAATTGTCTAACTAAATTCGCTTTATTGATACCATGTGATTCAGTCAAATTGTTGAGAAAATTTTCATCTTGGGTATTCTGCTCTGATTGGTTGGCTCAGTTGAATTCCTCTATGTCCTCCTGAACTTGGTTGGGGTCAATGGAGGAGGCTGTGAGTGATGCAGCCTTGGCCGCTGCCCACTTGTAGGCCTTCTGTACTATTTTGCATAATTTAAGAGATACTGGGTCAATGTGAATGTATTGCCCATCCTCTCCCCAGAGGAAGGCGTGGTTGGTGTCAAATATTTTAGCGAAATCTTTGTTATCTTAATCCATGGTGTTTTCAAGAAGTCTCGGGCCAGTATGCCCTCCTTATCAGGGCACGCGTGTACCTTATGCTCAATGGGCTGCAGTGGTTGCAGATAGACGGTGCACTTTCCAGTGTGACGCGGAATACCTTTGACACTCCCCCATCTGGGAAGTGAAACACTGCTGTGCTTGGAATTTTTTGTGAGGTCCTCAGCTACCTTTGGTATCAGTGTTAAATTTCTGGTGGTAAACTCAAAAATAAATCCTTTGACAACTAATAGATCAGGATGATTATTCTCCTGATTCTTAGGCTAATACTATATTAAAGCCTTTTGAAATAACATGACTCAGGCTGGTTTTTTACAATGTGGATTTAATTATACTATCAAAATCTTGGGCAAAATACAATTACACTTGGGCCAATCATAGTTGCACTTTTACCTCAGCAACTAGTACCAACTAGTTGGGACCAATATTATTTAATCAGCATGAGAAAATTTTTGGGAAGACGTGAAGATAATATTACAAATCACATGAACAAACAGATGAAAAGAACGTAATCCTTTTCTTGCCTTAAGCAAATTTCATACTTCAATACTCGTAATTGAGAGAATAGCACTTGCACATGGACTGCCCAAATGGTAGTACCTAGTGCTATTGAGAGGAGCCTGTTGACATCCCAATTAGGGAGCCGTTCACATCAGCAGTATGATGAAAAATATTTTGAGCTGTTACTAAAATAATTTTTTTATTTCAATATGTGTAACTGGCACAATAGCACTTGGAAATGGACTGCTCAAATGGGAGTACCTAGTGCTATTGAGAGAGGCCTGCTGACGTCCCAATTAAGGATATGTTATTTATTCAAACTGACGCCAAAATCTCCCAGAATTTGTATTTTGTCTGCAATATTTTGATACTCATTTCAAGATGATCCTAGGACAATTTTGCATGCTTGTTGTTGCAATTTTCATCACTGAAATCCTCCTGAATATGAGATTCTATTGCCACCAATAAACCTAGCAATAGGTCTCAGTCATATCATTTTAAGGGCTGAACTGAGTTGGAAAATAATCTGTTGAGATTGCGTGCTCAAGTGTGGCTAGGAAATGCACTGGAAGTATAATACAGGCGCTTGATCTAATGAATAATTATCAAGAAAATAGTTTTGCTAAAGATTTATTTTATTTAATCTTCTTTCTGATTTGTATCTTAAGTTTATTTTGGAGAGTGTCAGCAAGCTGGGATCTCAGGATCCACAGCTTGTAGCTTTGCCAGCCGTGGAGGAAGTTCCCAGTCACAGAGGAAAAATCAAATACAAAATTAGCCAGAAGAATTGAAACCATTTGAATATGCCTAGTAAATTTCCAAAAAGTTTAAAACTGTAAGTCGCTGGCAAAAGCGAGTATCATTCAGCCAAACTTCATCCTGATTAAGCGTGCAGGAATTAATTTATCAAGCAAGCAATCCTCAGAATTCCATATCAGGTTAAAAAATGGCGATTGCCTTTCCTGTGGACAGGTTTGGCATCAGGAAAAACTGCTGTAGTTTAGATTGCTTAATTATTCCATAGCTGGCAAGTCCAGCTCGGAGCTTCTCCTCAATTACCTTACAGGGAAGGTGGTAGGGAGTGAGTTAAAAGAGATGAGCAAGGTGTTCACTTTGTTCCATCTGGTGCATGCAGTACACACAATTCGTTTGCCCTATTGGAGGGAATTTTAATGCAGACTTTTGCGGTGGCATCTGCATCTTCTTTAGTTTCAAAGCCCATATCAATCCAGTCATGGTGGATTATATAGGTGGTAACTTACACCGCTTGGGGGAAAAGGGAGGCCTGTGCCTCACCCATTTTCTCCCAAAGACTTGGAAAATCAATCCCTAGAAGAGTTGGAGCCCATGATCTACCTGTCATATGGATTAGGAATATTTAATTTCCAAGTACAGGTTTTGTTTAGTGATGAAATTTACAAACCTGGATGGTGACTTAGTTTGTGGTTTCTTGGCGGCATTGGTACCTGGTCCCCATAGGGCGTTCTTGCCCTTCAGCGCATCATATTGCACAGGACTGATACAACTTTAGCCAATTTAAATTTGTTTTGTTGATATCGCCCATCTATCTTGTGTGATTATCAGATTTTGTTGTTTGAATTAAATCTTGGTAACTAATGTGTTTGTTACAGGAAAGAAAAGCTGTTTGATACTTTATAATTTTTTAGCACTAGGTGGTCCTAACCTAATGGGGGGATACACCGATCTCTGTTTGGTACTTTATGTAGTTTTCCATTTTGGAAAACCGTGTCTAGCATAGATTTTTCAAGTAGCATTAAACAAACACTCGTTTATTACCATATTGCTGAGTCATCATCCATATAAATAATTCATAGTCCGCATAAGCCTAAGCCTCTGTGGCAGTTGAGATAACATATCAGCGTTTTGATGCTTGACACCAGGTCAGTGCTGAATTTCAAAATTGTAGGGCTATTTTAAAGCCCATCTAGCCAGATGCCCTTTCAGCTCCTTTAAAGTCTGTAGTTAATGATTTAAGGTATGCTTAATTATACAGTAAAATATAGCTTTGTGGATATAAGCCCTGAACTGTTAAAATGCAAAAATAAGTTCCAGGAACTCCTTGTATGATAAGTTATAGTTCTATACATGAACGTTCAGGGTTTGGATATAATAAGTTACAATATGTTTAATCCTGGCAGAATTAATTTGATATAACACCACCCTACAAGCGTTAAGAGAAGCCTAAATTTAAATAATAAACAATATTTTTAAATTTAGGATACATCAATAGTGATGCTTAAGAGATGTAAAGCATTAATGTATCAAAGACTAACTAACAGTTCCAGTCCACACAAAGAATACTCCATTTCAAGAGGGTAGAATATCAGTTCACCTATTCTGCTAAAATTTTCTACAAAATGTTTTTAATAACCAATTATCCCATAAACACTTGAACATTGCGCTTGCTACATGGTCACGCCATGCGTTCAGTAACTTCATTTTTCTGGCTTGGGCTACACGCCATGTTTAATGACAACCCCAGATATTTAAGCTGCTTGCAGAAAAATTACATGTATGTGGCTTAATCTTCAAATCAACCTTGACGAGATGCCAGAAAACATTTTCTAAATGTTTTAGGTGTTAGGGAAACGTTTTAGAGAAAACCTTGATATCATCTAAATACACAAAAGAACAATAAAAATTAAATTTCTGAGGATACTAAAAATAGCCCACTGAAAGGTTACAGGGTTGTTGCACAGCCCCTGATGCAATATAGTATGTTGGTAGAGGCCCTGGGCCATAATTTAGCACATTATTTCTGTTCCATTTTGGTCAACTCGATCTGTCAATAGCGAGATATCAAAACCATAGCAGAAAAGTATTACATGCTGCCAAGCTGTCCAGCGCATCATCATTCTACAGTAAAGAATAAGAATCCTTTTTGACAATACTATTAAGCTTCTGATAGTCTATTACCACGTGGTTAGAACCTTCCTTTTAACCTAACATTCAACACTGGGGATGCCTAAGGGCTCTTAAAGGGCACTAAAATCCCGTGATGCACAAGCTGGGTAATTTCAGCATTAATGACTTCATCTGCCACATTCAAACGTCTAATCAGATGGAGGCGAATTGCCAGATGATTACTGGTATCAACATGATATAGCACATCCTGTGCATAACCCAAAACTAGAGATGCCTTCTTGTAGAAAATAACATTGTACTTATCAAAGAGAGACAACGCTTGGTCCTTCTCTTCCTTAATTAACCCAGAGAGGCTTTCTCAAGTAATAAAAAAGAAAATGGATTGCTAAGTACCTTCACTAAGCCCTTGTTCATCAAAATGACCAAGCTCATAAACGTTCTAAACTTCTGCAACTTTTAGTAGGTGTAAAAAACTAATTAATGTCGCTGGATCTGAATAGGGTATGCATGTAAATTGGCTACAAGTACTTGAATTTCACCTTGGTTGTGAAAGAGATCCCATGTGTGGTGACCAGTTTTAATTTAGATAGATAAACTTCAAAAATATCATTGATATAGAGCCTCATGAAATTTATAAATCAATTTTAGCTTCAACAACAATTTGTTGGCCTTCTGGAATGTTAGGCTACAATTAGAATGTAGCGGAATATCTGTATATTCTACGACCTGGTTAGGTAAGTGAAAGGTACGCCCACGAATCTACTTTTACTCAATTGGCGGTATGCCATCCTCAAAAGCAAGGCTAGCTTCTCCATGAATTTTAGGGGCGGGGAATCATCCTTCTAGTTATAAAATAGCCAAAGAGTTTGATCCATTATCTCCAGTGTGTTCTTTAAAATCAGCTTTGACTCCAAATTTTCTCATAAATAAAGTTCCAAGGAGGAAGTCTACTGCTAGTTTGCAAAAACAATGGCATGAGAAGATAGTACTAAGGAACCAAACAGCAATGCAAAGCACTGTAGGCTCCTTCTGGTATAGTGGTTTGGGTTCCCGCAGTACCATACAATTTTTAATGATTTATGTCTGGCGCGAAACCCAGTCTCTTGATCAGATAGGTATACAAATTATTGACCGGTTCCCCACTGTATATGATAGCTCTGACCTTGATCTTGTTTACTTTAATCTTGATGTAGGTAAACTCAGAAAATTAAGCATCAGAAGCGTTAATTTTGTGAACCTACAAAGTGTCCACTTGATACAAAAAATTCTGAATCTCTTGACCTAAATTGAGTAATAGATTCCTTTTACCCTATTAGTTATCTCCACTAGGACTCCATGTAATTTAAGAATATCGCCAGAGTCAACTGAAAGCTCTTGTTGCTCTAACTATTCAACATGAGCTTTGATAATGTTTCTAGCCCCAACTTGATTTTGCATTCTTCTTGAGAGTGTTTAATCACATCTATTGGTTTATCCACTATTGCTCACTGAGCCGCCTAAGGCGGCACGTCATTGGCTGCTTTTCAATGGGCTGAAGGTGGATTTGGAGATTTTAAATAATTTAGGATTTTTAGAGGAGGCAGAGGTATAAAATACCTCTTATACTCCACCCTGTCTTTCCCCAAGCTCCTTTCATCCTTGGGGTTCACCAATCGAACCTTGGGTCTGAAACAACTTTTTTAGCAATGATTTGCATATGTACAAGTTCTTACAATATAATGGTGATCTAAGTAAGACTAGACTAATCAAAACAATGCCAATAGGCCGAGCTAGTTCTTGCTTCAGGGAGATGGCCCAGGATTATGTATTGCAAGGCTACTGCAGACTTTGATAGTGCCTCAAAAATGATGGTGCATTGATGGATATTTTTCACCATACGGGTTACATCATTCTCTATGTTCAGTACTGGTATCAGAAACCTATAAAATTCGATGCAGGGCTCGCAGGCATGGCAGAGAATGATTTGGGCGTTGAAGTCATCTAAAATGTTTTCCCTCTAATAGCATCTGCGCCTCCAATTAAAAATGTTCAGTCAACACCTAAATAGATTTCATCTCTTTTAAATAAGATATCCCTGAATTTAATTTCTGAGTGTCACCATTTCTTGCAATGCCAAACTCCTTGATAAGACTATCCCCGGAGTTATGGAAGGACATGCTAGCCTTCATTAAATTTTGGCATAGCTAATTCCTGACTTTTAGTCTAATGAGTTCATTACTGGTGCCAACTTAGTGGTCTCAGGCGCTCTGACCATAGTAATCTAAATTAATAAAGGCAAGTGTTTATGTGTGTGTGAGTTGCCCAGCCAAACCTACAGCATGTAGAGCTTTTAAAACCTGATATAGGTGATGGGAGGGGGTCCATGTGTACCTCAAAGCTGGATTTTTGATTTATATATTTATTGTGGGTAAGGCTGACCAGGGGATGGACACTTCCAAAAGACATCAAAGAAAACGAAACTCATGTATTAGGAGGGCACCCCAGAGAAGCTGATAATGTCTCATGTTGCCAGCGGGAACGCCACTACTGGGAGGGGGGCATGTGTATAGGGGCAGGCGCCACTATTGAGCATGTGTGTAGGAAGGGGTCAGAGTTGATGAACCAAACTGGGAACCAGGAGGATACCAACTGGGTGCGACGTGGTGGGAGGTATCCAAACAACCACGCTTGAAAAGAGGACCACTAAGTGCGAACGGAACTGGCAGTCAGCTTCTTGGAGGGTAGGGGTGGAGCCTGAGATGGCATCCAAGACAATCGTGTGGATAGTCCACATGGCGATTGCGACCACTAAAGCATGGAGGGAGGGTGGAAGAGGGGAGGCCATTGATGAAGCAAACATATCCCTAGACAAACTGAAGGGCTGTGCCTGATCCTGGCAAAGCAGACGTTGTACCTTACGCCATATCGCTTTAGATGGATGGCGCTTTTCCAAGCGGTGAAACAGTGTTTCTTACTGGCCACACATGACACAGGATGAGTGCAAAGCGTTAGAGCATTCAGCAGTATGGTACACCCACCTCAAGAAGCGCCACACATGGGAATGGATATGAGTCTGCAGAAGAGGGTGGTGGGCGTACTTCCAAATGGCTTTCTGGGTATTAAGGGGATAGGGGATGTCCATCATGTCCAGGTAGTCCACCCTGGACAAGGTATGGGGCCTCGCGGGTAACAAACCGTTCAGAATGGGTAGTCCCTGAACCTCCTGGGTGAGCCAAGGAGAGGGGCGCTCCCTCTGGGCTGTGTGTCCACAGATAATAATCCTCCACTCAGCGTTCCGCATGGAGAGGAGGATCCGTTTGAAGCGGGGTGTAATCCCATGTGGACCTTCAGCTGAAGGATGGGAAGCCAGATATTTCAACAAAGAGTGTGGGTGGGACGGGTTGGTGAGGCCCAGGGCGTGGGAGAAGTTAGAGCAGGCCACGCGGGACCAGTGTTGGGCTGAAACTGTAGGGTAGGTAATGGCAGCGATCCAGGTGCCCAGGATCTTGGCAGCATGGGCCTCAAAGTTGAGCAGGCCCATACCTCCACTATGGCGAGGGCCAACCATGACCTCCAGTCGCACTGGCGGTGGGCGGCCGGACCAAAGCCACCCTTTCAGAAGGGAATACAGTGATTTGAAGAAACTTAGGGGGAAAGCGATGACGTGGGCCCCAAACCAAACTTTGGAGAGGAACATAGAGTTGGCTAGTACAACCCTGCCAGTAAGGGAAGTATGATGGGCTCTGAGGGAGGCGATGCATTTTGTCACGTTGTCCAGAATATGGTTTTCCATCACCGTTGAGGCATAACTGCCTGCCTCCAACAACAACCCCAAATGGCGGACTGGCCCAACGGTTGGGCTTGGCACAACGGGGAGCACAAGTGGGGCGGTGTGGGTTGGGCAGGGTAAGCAAGCGCGTGCGCTAGCAAATGAAGTGGATTGGAAACAGGGCGCTGAGTCCCAGCGGGCTTGATACTGACCAAGGAGAATGATTTTGGTTTTGGAGGCGTTGAGTGCAGCATTACTTACCCTGGAGTAAACCTGGATAAGAGCTTTAAGCGCTCGTGCATCATGATTGTTAGACACCCAGACCACACAGTCATCAGTAAATGCCAACATTTTGACCAGGGCTTGGCCTTGCACATGGACCCCAGTAAGGCGGGCATTCACAGTTCGAAGAAATGGGTCAAGTTTGAAGTTATATAAGAGTGGGATAAGAGGGTCCCCTTGGTGAAGGCCCCTTTAAAGGCGTACTACATCCATGAGAAAGCCTGGGCCACGCACTGCCATTGTGGCGGATTCAATCAGCAGCATCACCCAATTGATGAAGCGAGGGGGTAGGCGGAATTGGTGAAGGCAGGCCCTTATGTAAACACAGTTAACTCTACCATAGGACTTCTGTTGTTCTAAAAATACTAGTACACTAGAGGCCGTGGACTGACAGGCATTGGTCACAGTGTGCACGTTGTCCCAAATCGGCCTTCTGGGTATGAAATCAAATTTTTCCGGTGAGATGATGGCAGAGGCAACAATCCCTAGATGGTTAGCCATGATTTTAGTAAAAAATTAAGTATTAGTTTTGGTTAGAGAAATGGGGTGCCAGTTGGCCAAGTTTAGCTTATCCCCTTTTTTGAATAGCGTAATGGTGTAGGCCTCTTGCCCTCCTGGGAAGAGGCGCGTTTCCAAAAGGCACTGGTTAAGAGATGCAAGCAACAGTGGGGATAAATACTTGAAATACTTCTTATAGAACTCATAAGGAATGCCATCAGGGCCTGGGCATTTCCTATATGGCGCACTGCGGATGGCGGACCAGAGTTTATCTGGAGTAATCAAATTCTTTGATTCTGGTAAATGGGTAATGGTGTGGATGTGTGCACTATCAAGAAAATTTACCAGTTTGGCTGTTGGAATTGGGTCATATCGGTACAATTCAGAGTAATAGTTTTTTATCTTGATTGCCACTTCAGCTGGTGTATCCGCTACAGAATTGTCTGGCCTTCGCACCTGCGTACAGGCCAAGCTCTGGCGTGATTTGAAGAATTTTTGAAAAAGTAAGTGGAGCACATGTCACCTGCTGTGATGTGTTAAGCTCTGTACTGAACACAAACCTGATTCTTGTGTTGTCTCTCAAGAGTGTTAATGTGGGCGGCTACTTCCACCCACTTGCAACCCCAAGCAGGGCTGTAGCCCATGGCTGGGACATTGGACTCCAGGTGGGCCAACTCTGCCAGAGCGCGTGAGATGACCACCAAGGTGGATCGTGAGCGTCAGGAGGAAAGGTGGCGATCCTGGCAGATTGTGTCCACTTTGAAGGCTGACCATGTGGAAATTGGATCAGCGCAAAACGGTACAATAAACTTTGGAGCCTTGGTCACAGATTCCATCCATGAGGAATTCCCGGTGATGTGGTTTTGGCCAGATGAAGTTTGCACCAACTCGGAGCCTGAGCTGCTGGGTTGGATAGGCGGAAGGATATCAAAACCATCCTGTAATCAGAGAAATTGATTTTTGATGTGGTGAAATGGGAAATCTAGGTATGAAATTGCAACAGCGTGAGGATAAGGTCGATGAGGGACATGGACCTAACTGGCTGTTGTGGATGTGGGGGCACGACATGTTTTTGAGAAGTGGAGCATGATGCAGCAGAGTATTGACCAACCTTAGGGTGACCTTGAGGATGCGTAGTTCAACATGTCCCTGTGGCGAGGAAGATGAGGAAGGCCAGCGGTCAGTAGATGTGTTCAACCAACAGTTCATGTCACCAACAACATAAGGGTCAGGGGGCAACAGAATGGAGTTGACCAATGAGAAAAATTCCAGACATTCTCATGCACAGGTCGGAGTGTAAATGTTAACAATAGTGTGCACTTCATCGGCCCACAAAAATTGACAATGAGGATGTGGCCACTAAGGAAGGATTCAGATGATAAAAATTTAAAATTATTGTTCTTTTGAACTAGCACCCCATAGTGCTCAGACCAGAAGGAGAGGTAAGGGAGGAGCTGGTTTTCCATGTTTCCTCAGAATCACACAGACTTGGGACTCCTGAATGGCCAGGATATCCACGGGTAAATTTTGTTGTAAAACACTCAGTTTCCTATCCTGAGATGGCGAGGCCTTGAGTCCAGCGATGTTCAACATCCCTAAAGTAAAGGCTCCCCCTATCACACCTTAGGTGTGAGGGGAAGGGCACCCAAGCCCTTCAGCCTTCTCTTGTTCTTCATGGCGCTTGTTGGCGCCTCAGGTACATGATGCAACGTGGTTGGTGGTATGAATAGCCTTAGCAGTTGGGTTCTTGTTGGCTTTTGCCTTCTCTTTTTTCCCCACTGCAGGACGATATTTTTGCAGTGCGTGAATTTGTGGTGCACCAACACTTGATTTTAAACTGTTAGCGGGAAGATTAGAGATAGTTTCAATTCCAATCGATGCTTGGGCACATTTGTTGGGTGAAACTGACTCGCCCATTGGGATTTCAGCTTAGGCTGCCCAATTAGCTTGGATGTCCTAATCTAATTGGTCAAGAGATTTGCAAGTTGCTTACACCGCAAAAGTCTCGATGTCCTCCTGGAGCTGGGAGGGCGGGATAGCAGAAGTGGTCTTGGCTGCCACCTTGGCTGCCACCTTGCAGGCCTGTTTGGCCTTCTTCCGCTCTTGAGGGGATATTGGCTTTACTAATAAGTAGCAGCCCTGCGCTCCCCACAGAAAGACTGACTTTTTATTGGTGGTCAGTTCATAGTGGGCCTAACTGCTGCACACTGAATCCAAGGGAATTTCTTGATTTTTGATGCCCTCCTTGGAGGGGTAGGTGTGTGCCTTGTTGCCAAATGCGTTACAAAAGGCACAGATGGGAGGTGCGCTGTCCACGGTGACCCTGAAAGGGGGTGTCATATTCCTTGATGTTGACTAAAACGGTGTGCAGGATTTAGGTTAGATCCTTCGCTATCCCCTCAGCTGGGGTTAGGACTGCAATTTCTTTGCCAGTGCACAAGTTTGGCATCAGCATAAAGTACTGCATTTTGAAGGATAGTATTTAGCTGTATATGGTGAGCCCAGCCTTCAGGTGTTGTTTGAGTATGGGCGCTTAACCTTAGTGGGCAAAAAGTTGAAAGTTACAAAAATTTGATTTTGATTTTGTCCATCTGGTGCACTTAGTTTCTATGACCCGCTGCCCATCCAGGAGGTCTACTACAACGCGCACCATTGTAGCTTCGTCCGCCGCTTCCTTGCTTTCAAAAACAAGATCTAGCCAACCATGTGGCATGGAATGAGGTGCAACATACACCGCGTTTGGGAATTGAGTGTGTACATCCCCACAAAACTTTTACCAAGGCGGCGTCTGCTGAATATCCAGGTATACCCTTACTCCATGTTCCACTGATAAGAGTGGTTGAGAGTGTGGCGTATTGATGTACTGGTTGCATCATGCTTGCCAAGCTAAAAATTCTGGGGAAATGGTTACCACCGGTTTTTTGTTAAGTTTGTCTATTCCTCTGGGCTTGCCGGGGCATTTGTAAACTTTAGAGTCACGAGGCCAACACCTGTGCTCTTGACCTTACTTGCCCAACTGCTCCCCAACATGGGCATCAACTAATCTCCTTGGTGAGATTATCAAACTTTTTCCAGACTTGAATTGAATAAATGTTGCAAAAGTGATTGCAATGAGATAGAAAAATGATTTTTAATTTATATAATAAGATTAAAAGTATTATATGTAAAAAGTGAAGATTTTATATTTTTATAAAAATTGGTATATTATTACAGCTGAGCAAATTATTATTTTATTGATTAGTAGTTTGAATGATTTTTCTAAAGTGTTAAAGATTTTGGGTTGATTATTAAGTTTGATGGATTTGGCAAGCATTTAGTGATTAGTTGATTTGATAAGTTAATTGGTCATGGATGGGTTCTTGGTGGATTTTGATTGAATAATTGGGCTCAATGGTTGCTGTAAATGATGGATTATATAGCTAATTTGATAAGTTAAATTGTTTTTGGCTGAGTGGTTGATAGTCTTATGCTTAAACAATATAATTTGATTTCTTAATGTTATTAATAGCCATCTACCAAGTTAAAAAATATTTGTTTAAGATCTTCTGGTAAACTCTAAACCCACAAACAGTTCTGTGCTAAACTGGGTATCAATAAAAATTAGCCTAACTTTTCTTTACAAAAGTATCTTCTCTTTATTTATTTTTATAGGATGTATTATCTCATGAACAAATAAATAAAACCAATAAACTTTTTACAAGCACTTTAAAAAATTGGGGATAGTAATGTACTATCTTTTAATAAAATCATATGAATTCTTATATCAGTTCTATATAAGAACTTAAACTTATAATTTTATAAATGTAATTATATAGAAATTTGGCTGAGCATTTTCATATTCAATTAATTAAATAGTTTCATAGGTTTTTATAAGTGGTTGGTAGCCTTTGGCTATTTTGTAAAAAACAATTGGTTTTCTCTGTGTAGCAGCTCATTTTTTGGATGATTCAATGGACACAATTGATTCAAGTAAGTAATTGATGGTTTAGTTAATTTGGAAGGCTTAACTATTTTGGTTAAGAGTTTGGAGCTTAGAATATTTGATAGTATAATGATTTCTGAACTTATTGATGGCTATCTACCAATATAGAAACTAAATTAGAATCATCTGGTAAGTCATAAACGTCATAGCGAAGCACAATTATACTACTAGTCTAAATGAATCCAAAAAAATGTGCACATTTGACTCCTTGTCAAACTTCCTTAAATTAACAGGGTTGACCAGAATTTAATTTTCTATGGCTGCAGGGCCTAGGGTCCTGTGGTGGCCCTATCTGAATTCCAATTTACTACTATAGGGGGAGTGACAGCGTTATATGTTGTATTGTCTGTGTGCCCAACAGCATTGGCAATCAGAATAGGAAGTATAGTATTGTTCCGTCAGAAGTATTTTAAGATCGATTTGAACCTAGAATCACATGCAAAAATCTTTTCTGAATCTTTAACTTAGATTAATTCAGGTTTTAATAAAATGGTATCATTCCACATGCAATGTGATTTCCATATTAGCCATTTTTTGGTTAACATCCTTAAAGTCTACTTTCAGGGTGCTGTTTTCACTCACTAGAGACCTTACAGTTTTTCCATGAGTTTTAAATTATTAATGTAAGGAGTCAAGTTGTTGATAAAAATCAGTAACAATGTGGACATCTCCATCCATATCTTTTACTAAGTCTTTCACTTGTCAATAATGACCCAAAGATTATTGGAGAGCAGGCCACCATATGCATTCACATCCAATTGTACCTGATAGATCTTAACAAAATTATTCAGCAGGGCCTTATGGCCATCCAATACTGCTTCAGAGGGTTACACTACCTCTGACATTGAGGAATATATAACTAGGTTTCAAAAAAAGTAATAATAACAATTGTGTAAGGAGAGTGTCTATAATTCTCCTGTTTCCAGCGTGGTAGCGAAGGATGCACAAGGCCAACGCGAAGGAACAAGCCATTAGTGCCAAAGTCATTAGAGCACAGGAGAGTGTGCTGGAGCAATATCAGCCTAGGCATAGAAAGGCGAGTTTTACAATAAAAACCCCATTAAAAGCAATGTGGTGCACATATCAAAAGGGGATAAGCGACCCAGGTTGGAGGTAACCTGGGTGAACAAATGGTGCATGAGTTGAGAGCTGCAAAGTCCTTGCAATGGCAAGGGTAATGGAGTGCGAGAGCTCCTCAAAGAGGTTCACGCACAGGAGTGTTTGGAATATCATAAAATTTAAAATAGCGTAGATGTGGAAAAGGTTTAATTGAGAAGTTGACCAACAAGGAATGTTGTTCGGGGAAATGTACCTAAGCTTGAATGGGGGAAAAGGGTTATGCCACAGTGGGCCCAAGAATGACTAACCAATAGGGCAACACTGCCATCTGAGTTAGTTGAATAGACCAAAACCAACTTCACTTGAGTGATTATTTGAAGTTGGATTTGACCTGAGCGCGTTATTTTGTAAAGGGAATGGGTTTCAAAAACCTATTCCTCGACAAACCAAATCAAACTGTCCACATAGATTTAGTAGATTGTTTGTTTTAAGCCTGGCTCAACGTCAAGGGCTGGGCATTTGTCACACCACTAGTCCCAACCTGGGTATATTTTGCCTGAACCCAGCGTTAGTCCAGGGTGTGCATCAGGTCAGGAAGGGCCTTTAACTTCACCCTCTGGGCCTCCTGGCGCTCAGGCTTGTTTTTGGAGTTGGTCTCCACTATTATGTCATGTGCACATGAAAAATTGACTCATAAGGACAAAGTGAAGCCCCTGTAGTGAGCACCACGTGAGAAAATTGTTGTGGTGGAATTAGATTTTCATCGCACAGGTTAAACACACACCAATTACAAGGTACTATATGAGGATAGTAATTTTGACAAGAAACTAACAAAAAACCTTATATATAGAAAAAAGGGTTTCTATTTTAACAAAACAATGTAGCACACTGTAGAATTGACACTATCAGTGGCTCAAGGCTCACTTATGGTATTCATTCTAGACTAGATCTCTCAGCTTCTCCAGGAAAAAGATTCTCCTCCACCTTTCAACACTCTCCAGATTTCCCAAGATTACCAGAGTTCTCATCTATTTTCCATGGTTACCAAGGAGCACCCACAAATGACAGAATAAAATCCTTTTACCAAAATTGTGTCATAAAAGCAAATAACTAAGGATCAAGGTTTTTCATTAAATTTTGATAAGCTGGATGTAGTCAAAAAACTGATGGATGACCATAATAATTATAGGACCCTTTGCCAACTATTTTACATTATCACAAAGCAACGTAGGATAGTACGCTAAAATAATATGAGAGAGGATATAGTAATTGAGGCCACAGCGTTGGTAGCCATTAAGTTGAAGGAATGAGAAATGCTCCAGAGGGATTTATTACTTGATTGATAGTAAATTCGTAGATTAGGCAACTACTTATAAAGGAATGGGCTTCAGGGAAACCTAATTAATACAAAATGAGTCTGGAATCTACTTATTAGTTCATATAAAATTGATACTTAAAATAATAGTGTCCAGATGGTTGGTCAACTTAATTACAATAACAACAAACTTTAGTAGCTCAGTTTGTGTCACAATGTCTTATTACCCAAGTAGCAAATGTTGAGAAGGATCTGGTATCTTGTGCAACCTGAGTGTCTGCCATTAAATTAACAAGTGACTTACCTATTAGCGAGTGAGATAAGGAGAGTCTATCTATCCAAGAATACTTTAACAATATTCAAAGTCAGCTCAACAAGGCAGAGCAATACTGAAATCCCTCATGGAGGACCTAAAGCCTAGATGGACAAACCTACTCAAAGCGGAGAATTCTATGAGACAAATACGTACTTAAACGGATTTATTGGAGCATTAGAAGATGGAAAAAAATTTAATAACTTTTCACCTATCACTTCTAACAAAAATCAATGCTTCAACACTTTATTTAAGAATCCAAAGAGTGATAAAAGCATTATAAAAAGAATCATTAACTCGCTAGATGTAACCCCAGATGTACCATTTTAATTATGTAAAAGCATCTTAGCAGATTACAAGATCAGATTTACTTACAATATTGACAAATTTAGAAGAGATATAAACATACTGAAATAACTGAACAAGACTCTCGTGGATTACATATTATCTCGGGACTGGAAGCTGCATCCTTAAAACATATTTTCAATTACAAGTTTACACCTGAAGAAAGACGTATTGCATTCTCTTTTATGTATATGAGGCCACAATTGAAGGTGCAACTGATATTAAAAGATTAGACATATCTTGCCTTGTTCAATTCACATGGTATAGGAGGTTATGTTCCTTCACATGGATAACCTGAATACTTGGGACGTAGTGATAGAAGCGCTTATTAAAAATTTTGCTCCAAGTAAAATTTTGTGTATGATAAAACAGGCATTTATAAGAATCGCGGTAAGCCAAACTGAAACTCTATCCAAAGCTTTAAAATAGTTCTATATCGAGCCTAAAACCTAATGACCATAAAAATCCTCACATTGTATGATGACATAGCAGCAGTTGTTTCTGGTTTACATAGTAATCCTGACTTGTCCAAGTACATTATCACAGTCAAAGGAAACTTCAACTCATTTTTTGATATCAATGAAGCTCTGCTCGAGGTGGATTTTATACATAAGCCAGAAAACACCTGAAATACAATTACAGCCCCCAAAGCGCATACTATGGAAGAAGCAAGGCCAAAAAAGGTGGAGACCTCTAATTTTAACTTCTGTAAGAAGAATAACCACATCAAAGATGAGTGCTTCAATAAGAACTTTTCCCTTTGTTAAGTAGGGTAAAGGGGTTTGACTTAGGGTCAGGTACCTCTAAAATTGACCAATCTACTATACCTGAAACCTAAACATTGCCAAATGCTCACCTCACTTACAGTGATAACTATTCTAGTGACAACTTTGAATTTTGGTATATAGATGTTAATTCTAATGTTTTAGTTACTCTTTCTTAGTTGCCGTTTTAGAAAAATTAAACTCTAAAAATTTAATGTTAACAAGTCTGGTAAGGTACCTGCCTCAGTCAAGTCATCAAATGTCCTAAATAATTGATCAGTCAATGATACCGACCAGTTTCTTGTACTATTGATGCAACCCATCTCAAGAATACACAGTATAGTTTAAAATAAAAAGAAGTACCTTGAGACTGAAAGGAAGCTTAATGTAACGTTTATCTTTAAAGTTTACAGCCTTACTGCCAAATTTTGGAGGAACAGTAACAAAAGTGGAAAGGGTGATTCAAAAGTCTGAGTAATGAATATTTTAGATATGGGATCTCCAATCTATGCTGTCAATTTTTTAAAAACAAGAAGATCAATCTGGCCCCAGACCTTGAGTACACCCAGGATATAGCACCGCAGTTCCGTTTACACCAAATAATAGGTGCTTACTCCTCCTTGCTGATTCAATCGACAAGTAAGCGTTTTTAACTTCTGTTATCATTTTGAACAACAGCCAATATGAAATACTCATTAAACACAAATCTATTTGAAGATGAATGAGCTATAGAACTTGAGGAAAGTATCTATTTCTATTTTTAGCACATGTGGTGCTCAAACTAAAAGGGGTAGCCACCACGCATCTTAATTTTTAAAATGAAACAAATAAAGGGATCATAATAAGAAAAAAATCCTAATATAGCCACTAAGTTACTCATCCTAGAAAGCCATATCAGAAGGTGAAGAAGCTTTGTGAAAACTTTTTTCTAGTGCCTGTTTTAGCTGGCAGGTCATGGCGGAAAGGATAGAAGTTGGAGCATCAGCGGTATGTGGCATAAGGAGGTATAGTGGGGGTTTTATTCATTTAAACCTGCAGTGTCCATTGCCTCACATATTGAGCAATCCAATGCTCAGCAAAAGTGATGAGGGATGTCAAAAAGTAAATAACTTAATGAACTAGCGGGTTTCGGGGATAATTGGAGTTAAAAAGAGAAGTTTTTGCTTCATCAATGTAAGTGCAGCTTGAACCAAAAGCGAGCTTCTCAATTTTATTTTTCATGTTCTCCAAAATCATGGGGAAATTGGGTTAGGAATACTATCAACCAGGGGCTTCATCGCTCCATAGAGTTGTTGGTGGAGTAGGTGTTGGCAGAAGCAGCAGCGGCATCAATCGCAATTTTATTTTAGATGTTTTTATATAAAGGATAATCGTTTTGAGCAAAAATGGTAGGGTGCAAATCGAGAGGATCAATGAAGAATTGCACCAAAGCAAAATCTGTCTTGAAATTGTACAGCCAGTTATTATCATCAATCCAATTAATACACTCAAAAGGATTTTATTTGGCTAGCGCTGGCCCAGCCACTAAAGTTGACATGCTGGCCACACCTGATTAACTGCAGATGTCAATCACAGTAGCTCAGCTCAAACTGTTTCATCAATCAGCTGAGTCTGCCATAAATCAACCAAAATTCATAAAGTTCTATGACTTTTGGTTGGCTGAGGCTTTGGAAGACACATCAGAATTTGCCAAGGTTGGGGGTGGGAGAATTGAGCCCCACTTAAAAACTTGGGCGCAGCTGTAGCTGAGCTGAAGTCAGAGGGGGAAGCGGTGGAGTTGATGGAAGTGGAAACTACAGGGCACTTGTGCTTTGAATTGTCAAGTTTTAAGCACAAGGGCAAATGGCACAGTTGTTCTCAACAAATGCCCAGAATGGATGATCAGGGGGAGATTTGATTATGGTGGGGGGATTGCAAGGTGGGTGTCACAATGGAATGGGCAGACTGTCGCAAAAGCTTGAGGATCTGCCAGACAATCCGCCCCTTTCTAAAACCACAAACTGGAACATTGTGTGCTGCGCTCTAAATGGCCAAAACCTCTGTGAGCTTGTGAAGAGGCGTTTGGGGGAAAGGTTGGAGAGCAAACTGGCGAACTAGACCACCAAAGTGGCCTCATAAGGGAGCATTGTGTGAACATTGGTGATTGTAATAATTTAAAAAATTAACCGAAGCTTAGATGCAGCTGTTGCATCAGCCTCTGAGCAGAAGCTAAGGTTAAAAACCCCTTAGTGGGGTGCAAATCAATGAAGCCAACAGGTTAGAACACTGCCATGGTGATCTCAATTATGGTTGTGCTCACATACGGGAAAAGATTCCCATATTTGACCAAGAGGCCAAAACGTGAATTGCTCCATGGGAGCACCAAAGGGCTATGAAGCACCACCTGAGAACTTGTGAAGTGGTGGGCCAAGTCCTGAAGGAGGAACACAACGCCCAGTGGCGTTAGGAGGGCTAGCAGAGCCAGCACAGGTTCAATTTGGCTGCAGCCTAAATACGCCAGATGGTGGTGCACCACCACCCTATGCTGGGGCAGCAGGCATCGAGAGCATCAATGTTTTAGGTTTTGGTTCAATTGAGCAACGATTTTTGTATTTTTTAACTTCAAAATTAGCTTCAATTTTGTAAATGAAGTTAAAGAAAGATCAAGGTATCTATTTCTCTTCAATTATGAAGTTTCCCTAGTGCTGGATAATAAAGAATCCATCAAGAAATACTCATGTATAATCAAGTACACTGCTTAGGCTTTCATTCTACATTATTATACTACTAAACAATATAGGAAAAGGCTACATGACTCAGTTAATGCAGCAGATGGTATACCATTCTATGCTACCATAGAAGTTAAAAATTTAATTAGGAGAACAAAGAGTAATTTCAACCAACATAATCCTGAAGATACCTCCAACCTGCTTAATACATAACACTAAAATTGTTGGAGTCAAAAGATTTGAACCAAGAGTATTACCTGGAGTACTCGACCTAGCTTAACAGTGGACAATTGAGTTACTGCTTGGAAACCTAATAAATTATGAAGTCATAGTCAATAAACACCAAATAATTAAAAAAATGATTCCAAGTGAAGAAATTAAAATGGTACTTTTTAAAAGTGTCAGACAATTGCAAGGCAAATATTGTAAAAAGAGCGTTTTAGATGAACATGATAATAAAATTGGCCAAAAGACCCTGTTTAATTCCCAGTGGAACCCCTCAAATCAAGTTAATACTTCTATTAATATTCAGGCAAAAAAACACGAGTCTGGGCAGTTGGACTGTTCCAAATAGTCAGATGATTCTGGGGAGCCCTTCTGAGGTCAACCCCCTCTCACAGCAAATTTAGCAAACCAACACCGTGGAGACTAGACCTTTTTTAGGGTTGGAAGGGGTCCCACAAGGTGAAAATATTTTCGCGCCCAATGATTTGGTAAAATCTTTAAAAAGCTGGCTCATGGACACATCTTACCTGCAATCAACTTTCCATCAGCTGTTCTGTCAAAATGAGGCGAATCTCCAGCAATTCAATAGGTCAAATGCCTATATTCCTAACTTGGACAGTACTAAGCAATCTGAACTTCCCGTTGAATTCCCTTAAACCTCAATATAGTTATAAATATTAAGCTACTAGATATCAAGAGAGTTCGTTTTTTCTTTCCACCACAGTTATAAATAAATCTTATAGAAGCATAATACGTGTTATTTACGTTTTTATTATTAGTGGTCTATATCCCCCTAGATAAGAATTATCCCGCAGTAGAGAAATTAACTTCTCCTGCAAAGAATTGTTGTAATTTAGGTGAGAAAATCACCTGCAAGCCAACAAAAAAGCCTAAATTCCAACAATTGGTACTTAACTTGAGTTGGGCCTACCCAAAATTTACATAAATTTGAACAATACCTCAAGTCCAATTATCTGATAAAGTAAATCAAGAGGAACTTGAGAAGGTTCATCAACTACTTGAAGATTATCAAAAAAATTCACATCAGACGTTGATAACGGTCATATGAAAAATTGGGCACACATTATTGATGTACAAGACTCAAGTCCATTTCAATCAAAGATATAAGGGAAGTTGAGGGTAGAGGAGCAATGCATGCAGACCAGTTTAAAAAACTATTATGCCGGCTAACTTGTGCCCTCCTGAGTAAATGGTTGTACCCATATTACTCATAAAGAAGAAAAATGGTGCTCACAGATTAGGTATGGACTACAGGAAGCTAAACAGCTCACAAAGAAGGACAGCTATCCCATTTCATGAGAAGTATATGCTCTGTCTTGACTTTATGGATCAAATTTTTCTTCACAATAGACCTTGCCAGTTTAATGGCAGAAGAGTTTATTGCCAGAAGACCAAGTCAAGTGCGCCTTAATTTGCACAGAAGGGTTATTTTAACCAACCCAGCTCCCTCATGGATTTTAATGTGCCCATCTCATTTCGGTAAGTGAAGGATCATATCATGCAGAATCTCAAATTGAGCTCCATATTTTTTATTTATAAGACATGAAGGTGTTTTCAAAACCTTTATCAATCATCTAGATTATCTTAAATCAGTTTTATCCAACAATTATAAGTAAAGATTGTTAAAATAAAACCCATGAATTTTACCTTGTAATAACAGGAATTTAATTCTTAAAACATGCAATATTTCAGGAAGAAATTCAACCCTTATATAAAAAAAGTTGAAGAAATTTCCAAGATGCTTAAACAAATGAGTCTCATATAAATAAAGATATTCTAATAACAATGGGGTAATAACACAGTTTATCCCCAGTTTACTCAACTAGTTTAACCTTACATTTACTAACTTCCAAAAAAAACACCTTTTTTGTAAAAGTAAAATAGAAAATTGTAAGGAAAATGCAACAGGATGTTAAGAGAAATTTAGGTTTTAAATCTCTTTGTTTTACAAAAATTTTACATTTGTATTATGATTAACTGAGTCAAAATATAAATTATGTTTATAATGATGTAGAATTTATTAGAAGAAATCAATTTTTTGACATACAGATTATAAAGGGCCATTCATTCTCTTAATGGATGCTGTCAGAAATGAATATGACTGGACAAATAGGTTACATATCCAGTGGATCACTTTATGAGTCAAGGTGAGCCATGAGATTTGAACTATTGATTATGATAGTGTGAAACAAATCGATCAAAGTGATAATAGTTCAGCATATTAAGGCAATTCCTCAAAAGCCTCAATGATAGAATGAAGCTCCTAAATTTGTATTAAATAGGAAATTACTTTGCTAAAGAGTTGAAACTGATAGGAATATTGAGGATTCAGAGTGAGCATGAGAAGAGAAGAAGAAAGTTTTTGGAGTCGGAAGAAGGGAAAAAGTTAGCAAAGATAGTCTGCATTGATAAAAAAATAAAATTGTCATTTGGGCCAATAGCTCCATATTTTATATTGTTATTTTTTATTAAGGATTGGTAATCATATTGTCCGTCCTTTGTTCAGTGGTAATTACTCTATGCAACCCACATAGCAGATCTAAGCAAAACCTTTAAAAGTTAACAGTTTTGCTCACTAAAGGAGGCAACTGGTCAACTGTAGTACAACGGCAACTAGGGCATCATGACGAGTCCTCACTCATTATGCTAAAATTTTAATAGACTTTCATGAATAATACTTTGAAAAAACAATGAAGACATCTAACGAGGAACTGGTAACATTCACAGTGATGGAACCAGGGGACAAGGAAACTATAAGAAATTGCAGTTAACTGCTTGTCCCACATTGAATTAAGCTCAACAGGGCAGGTCCATTAACTTAATACCTCAGCAACTGCAGGGTATTATGGAATGGCTCTTGCAGGGTTACTATTTCTATGAAGAAGTTGTGGGGGAACATGCTCTTAGTCTGTTTTATAATCAACGGGACCAAGATCCCATTACAAAGTGTATATGTCTTACCTTGACACTAGCAAAATGGGGTTGTCTTGCCGGCTCAGCTCACATGGAGCTGAGAAATACTTGGTTGAGTATGTTCAGCAAATCAATCCACCAACTACTGCATGTTTTGTCCGGACATAACATAAAGATCAGCAATGTCATGCTCTTTGTGCATGCACAACAGAAAAACACTCACCTTTTACTTGAAAACACCTCATTTCTCTCTTTTTCAGATACTAAGGGGGCCTTAGTGCATGTAGACAGTCAGATCATGGAAGTCCGCTATTTCCTGGAAGAACTAGTCCCACACTTGAATCATGAGTTACCCCAGAGTAATAAGTAAATTTTAGGCTGACGTGGGCTTTTGGTGTGAATGAATATGTGATGTCACGACGCTGGGTAGTAAAACCAAGCACTTTATGGTGGAGAGTGCAAATGGGAAGAAGGAATTGACACGGCAGTGGCTTGGATTAGAGATTGGGTTACCTAGTTAGAGTGTAAGATGACGGACCATGTCAACACAGTGGCAATTGGGTTTAGTCAATTTTGAGCTGAGTGGTGTAACCAACGGACAGCTGACCATTAAACCAGCTCTTTCTTGGCGACCTCAGAATACAGACAATTGCTAGGTCAGATTAATCAGTTGGAAAGCTACAGTTAGGAAGCTCAGGGCTAAGCCATTACTATTCTGTTCATTGAGATGGTGGAGTACGCTGATATTCAAGTATGCTTAGATAGCCTTTGATGGTCAAATGATGAGTTGGTGTGGGAACAAGCTGATCTAATTAATCTGGTGGACGAAGCAAACCGACAATTATGTGACACTGGTTAACAGAGCGTCAGAATGCAGGTAAGATTGGAGGATGTCTCTTATGACTTCAAGAAATGAAGCTAAAATGGACACAGAGTGAGAATTCTGCAGCAAATTACATAAGGAATTCGAAGAGCTTAGGCTTGGGGTGAGAGACAGGAATTGTCAGTGCTATTTGGACAAAGCGGAGCAGATAATAAAAAACTGTTAGCTGAACAGATTGTCAAGGGAGGTAAGGGTGCAATCAGAGCAAGTCTGGAGAAGAATACTATGTACTGGCCAGCAATTACCCCCCTGAGGTTGCAGCAGTCCCTTCCCATAGATCCAACCTCTTCTCAGTCTATTTTGGTAGATTCACATCCATCCTCATGATTATATCCTTGCCCTCAAGAGGATGTTCCAAATGACCAATCTGAACTTATCCCATCTACTCCCAAAGTCTGAAGCACAGAACCAGGTGATTTTGATTAGATCAAAAGTTGACATCTTTCAGTCATGACAGAAACATGAATGGATACTTTAAATAGTTATAATTCGCCATGGAGGGAGCATCAGATTAGTGGAAATCTAAATTGTTGTTATCTACTCTGGATGTCAAGAGTGCTGACCATATCACATGTTACCTAAAGATTAGTGCTGTAACTTATTGGGAGGTTAATAACTGTTCTCCATCTGTTTGGGGGCGTGGCAAAGATAGTTCAGTGCAAGGCCAAATTTCTAACATGAGAATTTCAAAAGTAGGAGTCCCTGGTGGAGTTTGCAAAGCAGTTCATGGCTTAAGCTCATGTTTTAGTGGTAGCAAATATCTTAACCAACGAGGATGTAGCCATAGTGATGATGGCGGCGGTCAAGCCATATTGTGAACTGCATAACACTATGACCCACATTCTGCAAGATGACGTGGAGCTTCTAAAAATCTTAAACACTTTATGCCTTCTCTCTGTCACATTCAGCGCTCCCAACATGGACCGGAAGGCCCCTGCAATTGCTTCTGAATACTCGTTGGGAAATGGACCACAAGGACCAGTTATAATCCGTGGTGCAATACTCAACTACCCAATATGTCAGCGGGTCATTTACGCCATCCATGAGTACAAATGACCCATCTCCGGCATACTTACAATTCTTCATTTAATTTTTGACACAAACTTTCAGGTGTGAACCATAGATGGGAGCAATTTATGAATGCTTTTTCTCATGTGGCCAAAAAAGGCCACTATGTGGATAACTGCCCAGGCAACCTGCATGTTCATGCAGTGCAATCTAATTTTGATTGAACAGGGAAAATCTAGAGCAGAGTAGAAAAAAGAAACTCTAGCTCCACTAATTCAAAATTTTTTATTCCTGAATATTTCCATTAGTCTTGTTGCATCAGTCCGAGTACCCAATCCACCAACTTAATATATCAACAACTTCCGCACAATATCTCAGCCTCAATTCAGGAGAGCGACCATAACCCTTCAGACTCTGAGCTCCACTGGTATGTGCAAAAGCCGTATGCCTGGCAGATCCTTGTGTGAAACGGCACAAGTGAAGTGAAACCCTTAATGGACGTCGCCTCCATATTGGGTCAAACGTAGCCATTTCAGTAAAAAGATCACCCAGGAGTATCCTCATGTAAGTGCTGGTATATTCACTTTTCTTAGTAACAAAAGCCCTTGGACTCTCATGTAATAAACATCAAAGGTTATTCTTATTTTGAGTGTACCTACTGAGATATTTTTGTTCAGAACATAGAAATCCGAGCTATTATAGATACTGGTGCCCCAGTTAATATAATCTCCACCAAGCTCTTGGATAAGCTTCCGCTGAAGCCTGTTGTAAAGCCTAGAGCAGTGTACAGGACCGCAGGGGCACATAGAACTGTGTCAGAAGGAGTTTACAGCTAGTTACTTATGAGATTTGGCTCAGTCAGGGCATCGGCTCCAGTGGTGGTTCTGCCTAATAATAACTACAACATGTTGATTGGCGCTGCGTTCATGCAGCTATTTGGGGTCATGGTCAATATGGCGGAAAATTATTAGTATCCTAGGACAACAGATCACCATTTAATTTACTTCCAGCT
Source organism: Massospora cicadina (assembly GCA_022478985.1). Lineage (NCBI taxonomy): Eukaryota > Fungi > Entomophthoromycota > Entomophthoromycetes > Entomophthorales > Entomophthoraceae > Massospora > Massospora cicadina. The sequence goes on from JAKSZP010001355.1 coordinate 85,361, forward strand.
GAGTCCCAAAGGACCCAATCCACTACAGTTAGATCAATCTAGTGTGTAGCGATAAGGTGATTCCTGTCTAATATTGGTGTATGAAATGAAGGACCCAGCCCTTCCTAACCAATTTTATGAGTATAACGTTATTCCGCTATGGGCTGCGAGTGCAATATACATAACTTCTGGGCATCATGTCATACTAGGGACAGAGCTTGAGATAGACATCCTCAAAGGTTTATACATGAAGACTATGGTGCCCTACCAGCAATCTTGTCTTGAACTCCATGTGGCTCCTGGGTTACAGTTTCTAGGGCATGGGGAAGTGAAAGTATTAGTAGCGAACCTGCAGAAGGAGGATATGACTTCCAAAAGCATTAAGCTGTTGGCATTTTTACACTTGGCCCCTATTGACAAGGTTCACCATATTCACAATTTTGGTTCTTGGGAAGACCTTGGTCTAACATTAATAACTCCCTTTGGTGTAATGACAGTGGTTCCACGGGAAGCTCTGACTGGAAAGTTGGAGGAACAGAAGGATAGGTTTATGGGCTTGCTTGAAAAATACCAAGTCATTTTGGATCCAAGAACCATGATTTGGGATGTGCATGGGGGGTTGTGCATTTAGTGGGCACAGGCGATCACCCCCCCAAATGTTCATGTCATATTTGGCACTTGAAAGCTGCAGAGGACTTTGTCTCCTATGATGTATACTAATCAATTTTACAAGGGATTTTAGAGCCATCCAAGAGTCCATGGGCATCGCCAGTGTTAATTGTTAATAAAAAAGATGGCACCCGGGTGGACATTAACTACTGGAAGCTTAACAGCATCACAAAGAAAGTTTCAATCCCCTCCCACAGATTGATGACGCTTTAGATCAACTTGGAGGGGTTAACTATTTTTCTGTCATGGATCTAATATTGTGGTATTGGCAGTTTAAGTTGCAACGGCAGAATAAGAAATGCATTATAATAACTCTAAGGGGTTGTTCCAACCCACGCATATGCCCCAAGGGCTATGTAATGCCCCAACTATGTTCCAGCGGGCTATGGACACGACCTTAGGTTATTTGAAGCTGTCCTGTGTTTTAGGCTACCTCAATGATACCAATGTTTCTTGAACGTTCACGGAACATCTGTACCATTTGGAACAAGTGTTCCGCCATCATGATGAAGCTAAAATCAATTATCAAGCCTCAGTACTGTCATTTTTTTCAAGGAACAATTGGAATACTTAGGTTCATGACAGACTCAAAAAAGTTTAAACCTCAGCCATCTAAGGTAAAAGCTATAAGTATAATGACTCAGCCAGGCAATCAGCGAGACATCCAAGTGTTTATTAGGATGGTCGTTTACTACCAGCAGTTCATTCTTAATTTCAGTTATTTTGGGGCACCACTCTTTGAGTTGTTGAAGAAGAACGCCACCTATGATTGGACTGAACAATGCCAAAGCGCTTTTAATGTCTTGTGGACTTTGTTTCAGAGCACGCCCTTTTTGCAATATCCTAATTTCACAAAGGAAATCATAGTGAGAATGGACGCATCACTTTACGCTGTAGGGGCCTTACTATCACAGAAATATGAAGATGTCGTAGAGCACCCTGTCACATTTTGCAGCTGAAACTTAAACTGTCATGAGAGGAATTACACCATGACCATGTGGGAGTGCTTAGCGGTTATATATACATATAAAATAGCTTTAATTATACCTCCATGAGGTGCTTTTCCAATGGGTTATGGATCATACATGCTTGCGTTGGCTGCAGAATCTTCATGAACATGAAGGATGGCTCGCACAATGGGCATTGAAGATTTAAGTGCATGACTTCAAGATAGCACACTAGCCGGGGGCGAAACAACAGAATGCATAATGTCTCTCACGGATAAAATGGTCGCCATTACAGAGAATTTGGCTGGCATCATTTATGAGAAGATGGTAATGGGCAAACAACATAACGAACTGCCACATGTGATCAAGGTGCTAGATGGCTTAGAAAAAGTATCTTCTTGCACAGTGGGAACTATATAAGAAGATTGGAGAAGCATATCTCTGAGTTTTCCAAAACCCTCCGCCAGGCCAGCGATAATCTTGGATGCACATAGGGAAGTAGGGCATGGAGGGTTGCAGAAAACTTTGGAGTTCTTGCAACCCTGCTACTATGGGAGAGCATGCATTATGATGTGCTGGGTATGGTTGGTTGTTGTCATCAGAGGCATTTAGAGAAACATTTCCACATGAAGACCACCTACCAGCTGGTTAAGAAATTTTTGAATTTGATACTGAATCTTTTGACGTGTTGGGGCCTCTGCTGATTGGCGCAAGATGATCTAAGTATATACTAGTAGAAATTGATCACTTGACAAGATGTGTGGAAGCAAGAGCGATCAATGATTTAGGGGCTGTCACCACCGCCAAGTTCATTATGGAGTGTGTCATAAAGCAACAAGGCTGTCCACAGTTTATTATCATGAACAATGGAACCAATTTTACAACGCACATCCTGCCTAAGTTGAATGAACTAATGGCAATCTTTAGTTATTGACTACACCCTACCACCCTGAATCTAATGTTTTGGTGGAACAGGTCAACGGAACATTGATAAAAATTCCCCACAAGCTTGTAAAGGTTTGGCCTTTTGAATGGAGTACCCTCCTATCCACCATCTTTGCTTATAATATCAGCTACCACTCGTCAACTGGAAAGAGCTTTTCCAATTGCTCTATGGTAGACATCTGGCTTTACCTTCTCTACTCTACTCCTATGTGGAGGATACTGGCGGAATAATACTGAAGAGTTATCTTATTAAATTTAACAGAAATTCAGATAAAATTACATTTGGAAGCTTACTCTACAAGCTTATCTAAGAAAATTTGTGATCAGGCAGCTAACCAAAGTAGACGTTGCAGACTCCCATTGTTTGTATTAGAAGATTATGTATTGTTCCACGACCAACATGGCTTTGGAATAAAAGCAATATTGCTAACGTCTGGATAGAACGTTTGAACTAATCAAGAAGACTGGATTCATGCATACATCATTAAGAAGCATGCGGGTGGTTGGATTATCAACTGAGTTCATGCGAAGTTCCTCCAAGCATACAGGCAATAGGAGCTTATCGTCCAGTCAAGGGGGGTTAATGTCAAGAAATTGATATGAATGGACGATAAATTCCTTATTGGTAGATCATATTTATTTGTCAAGGTGAGCTTTGAGATTTGAGCGGTGGATTATTTCAATGTGAAACATAATGATTGAAGTGATAATAAGTTGGCGAATCAAGGGAATACAGCCTAAGCCTTAATGATAGAATGAAACCTCTAAAATTGTAGAAAATATGGAATTACCAAGAGGAAGGGTTGAAACTGAATAGGAATACTGAGAAGTAAGAGTTGGTGTGAGAACAAAAAAAGAAGGTTTTGGAGTTAAAAAAAGAGAAAAGTTTGCAGAGTTGGTCTGTGTTGATATATATAATAAAAGTTCTGGTTGGGACAATAGCTCCATATTTTTATATTATTAATTTTTATCAAGGATTGGCGATCTCCATATCATCCATCCATTGCTAAACGGTATTTAATCTGTTCAACCCGTCTAGCAGATATAAAAGATACCTCCAAAAGTTAGTAGATGCATATTATATAGCAGTAGAGCTAATCTATCACAAATGGATGACAAAGGCATGGATTAGCTGGTATCTTAATATAGCAAAAATGCTATTAAAAGCTGAGAAAAATATAGTGTCACAGAGGAGGAAGCTTGAAATTTTTTTGTGGTGAAAAAACTTTTGACCCTTCTTTTGTGGTACAAATTCTACAATTTTCTCGCTTCTTTGAAGTGGCTTAAAAAATGAAAGTATTTACCTGAAGGCTAACCCAGCTGTCTCTTGAATTACAGCACTATGACATAATAAAATTCATTGAGCAGGGATGCAACACAATGTGGATGGACTAACCTAACTACCCCTACTCCATTTGGACAACGAAAAAGACGGACGGTTACATGACCTAATCATGAAGCTGGACTCTTAGAAAAGACAAAGTAAAACCAGTTAAATAATGTTGAAATATCACTTGCAAAACACAAAAATTCTCAATGAGTTATTATAGGGTCAAACAAACTGGCTAACTTAGTGATGATCTTCAGAAAGAGTACCAGTTAAGATAAAAGCCCAAAATACTTTGGGCCATGGAGGGTCAAGAGAAATTTATAAATGTACCAAGAATAGCTACTACTGGGAAGGCATTCTGGACCCTGTTGTGGATTTTTGCGTACTTGCATAAATTGTTAGAACATTTGCCACTAAGGTTGAGTATTAGTACAACTGATGATTCATCAGCAGCCGTTTCATACTATCAGCTTAGATGTTGTAGGTTCGCCCCTTGAATCATCATAGTGCATTAAATATTTTTGTAGGAATTGATCACTTCAAAGAAATGAATCAAAGCCATTACCTTTCCTGCACAAAGTGTTAAGGTTACTGCCATCTTCTGATATTATTATATATATACTTGGCATATGTGTCCTCAGGATTTGCTATAAAAAATGTAAAACAATTTACCTTGAGAGTTGTGAAGATATTATCAGCCAACATAAAAATACACTAGCTCTACTCAGCACCCTATAACCCTTCAATAAATGGAAATGTAGGTTGAGCGAATGGGACTCCAGTTTCATTATTGAGGTAGATGGCTAAACCCAATCTTACAAAAGGATCAATACCTCCTGAGTGCTGATGGTTTACATGATCAGCTATAATTCAATTCTCAAAATGTCCCAGTTCAAGCTTTATACGGAAGAGAAAATAGCATCCTTTCCTTATTGACGCAAGAAATTATCAATGTAATACCAAAGTGCCTATAAATTGTTTAATAAAATGCAAAGAATTCATCGATTTCAGTCTAACACAATGTTAGATATAGCCATAACATTTGCAAGAGAATGCTATTTAGAGAAAAAACCTACCAACGTTTGCCACTTTTAAGTTTCTAATTTTTTTATACTACAACAACCGCATAGTGCATCATGAAGGAAAATCTGGATTACACCTGGGAAGAACCTTACGTCATAACTTACAAATGAAGAGACAAATACTCAATCTATGTCTCTAGAAACTGGAGTCACTATAGCTGAATACATATTATATTCTCATGCTTGTAATACCCTACTATTATTCTTTAAAGGAACGATGTAAGATACCTGGTGTTGGACAATTACTGGTCCTATTTTGTATTAAGAGTGATTTGGGTTAAAATAAGGCCAATACCGCCTAGAACTCCTGGTCAATTATCAGTGGAAACTCTCAATTTGGCTTACTGAAAATTACTCCTATACTTGGTCATTTAGGCCTACAGCTAATAGAAGGGTTATATTGAATCAGCGGCGGAATCAGGGGGCCATTATGAGGTCCCTCTTCGTCCTGTAAATATTTTAGTTTAAACATCACTGCGCGGACTGGTACCCTTTTATAGACCTTATGGGTCCCACCAGTTGAAATTATTTTCCCGCTTTCTGATTAGTCTACACATATAAAAACCCTTTTCTTCGGGATCATCTTCCCAGCTTTCAACTCACCATTGTCCATCATTAGAACCAAGGTGAGTCTCGAGAGATCCAATATTCTGAAAGCCCATATTACAGAATTTTGATAAACGCAACCTATACCAAATTTCCTTCCCAACTTGATTTGAGCCTCTTAACAATTTAAATACTAAGCAGCCTAATATTGAAGGGTTATTTTTACCCAATCTCTGCCCCTAATATTTGTTATAAAAGCCTAACTTTTTAGTATTATTAAAGGTTTCCCTATCTAAATTTAATTAATATAAAATCCCTTGTACCATTCATTTCAGAAGTCAAGAGTAATATTTATCCTGCATTAATATTGTTGTAACCCAGGTATAAAAACGCTCAAGCGAGCATATCAACAGCCTGAATTCCAACAAGTGGTGCTCATTACAGGGGTTTCTGTGCACCACAATACTATAACAAAAATGGAGGGAGTTCAAGTGCGTACCTCTTTTCACCCTCCCACTAAAAATGAAACAAAGATTCTTGCCAATGAAGTGCAACTAGCCAGCGCGCTGTCCCATCTTAAAAACCTCTACAGCGCCCCCCTTCTACTTTACATGAGGCTATCTCTTCAAAACCACCCCTTTTGATATAAATTTACTCTAAGAAAGGGTACCATTGCCTCATTTATATGTCTATGAATCTGCCATGGAAGGCGCGACTAACCAACAAAAGTTTAGCACATCCTCCATAGCCTGAGTTGCATGGCCCAAGAGGTGATGATACCTAATATGGACACTCTGAGTACATGGGCATAGGTAAGGACGCGTTGACTTCTGAATTTGGCTTAACGCAAAGTTTTAAGAGGAAGAAACAGGCCTTTATGTGCCTCGGCATGAAAAGGGAATTTGCTTACCACCTTTGTTAATCGATTTTATGGTGAAACTCAGCCCCTAGTACTTGCTAAAATGTACCTCTTGATGATGCCCTCTCTGCCATTATAACTGGATACCTTCTCACCCTTCCATACATGGCATCTTGTTTCCTTTAAATGCCACATGGTACTATTTGTGTTATCAAGGAGGCGCTGCTAGAGATGGCATCTATAATGATGAGGCTACTTCAGAAGTTGTGTCAAATCACAAGTATTTATCATTGTGGGCTGCTTAACCATAGCCCCACATAAGGAGTCTAGGATGATCCCTATAGCCCACCTGTGTTAATTACTACACTGAGACCAGCACCTGAGGTGAGTCTCAAACCTGATCTCTTTCCACTCAGCAACCCTGAAGTTACTAAGCCAGTGATTCAGCGTGCGCTACCATCACTAAGGTCGCGGTCACTGCCACTAATTTCTGGCAAAGTTCATCGTTTTCCATCTATTGAGCCTCTGCTCCGCCCCTAGCCCCCGCGGAGAGATCTCGTCCTGTGGCCCAAAAGGATGCTCCTAAGCCCAAACCACTACCTCCGATGACAGTTTCTCCCACCAACCATGGGCTCAAAGTTAAGGATGCTCAAGATAAGCTGCATGCTTCCCCATTGATCATAGCTGTGGATGTCCCCAAAGCTAGAGAAGTTATGGCTTCCCCCTTCAACCGCCCTTCTAGCGTCCACCTAATGTGTAAACAACCCTTCTGATGATGAGTCTGAAGGGGGTTATGAGGACGTCAGTTATTATGTCCTAGGAGCCCCTACCAATGTAGATATACCAGACTGGCTGAACCCTGAAGGAGTAGATAAAGCCCTGATCCCTCAAGAATCATAACTTGAAAAAAGTGCTGGGGTGCCCTATGGTTATCGATACTTCTAGCAATGCTGACCATAATTTTGCTTTGCTGATGTAACCAGTTCATAATGTTAAACCCTACAATCAATTAAAAATAACTATTCTGATACAGCTAAAAATCTTGCATCGACTCTCCTTCTAGAGGATGTATTAGCTCTCCCCCTAACTTTGGTGGTCCATAACTAAAATAGAAGTTGTTAATCAGAAGTCCAGGTAGTGCTATATTGGATACTAAATATCCCACGAACGTTCTCTCTTCTATACTGATCAAGAATATTAAGCTGGCTCCTAATCACAAGTACATGCAGAAGTTTGAAACGGCAGGTCCCAACAACACGCGTGCTATTGAAGCCTACCCCTCCCTACCCATTCAGATTGGAAAGATCATCTTATAAGCGCCTGACGTGGACTTGGACAATAATGCTTATGACATGCTTATTGACAAGCATTTCTATAATTGAGCATGACTTTAATATAGACATGAAACAGGGTTACCTCTCCCTACTTGGTTATGAAGTCCCTCTAAATTTTAACAAAGCAGAAATCAATAAAAAAGAATACTCATGCTTAGTTGAGTACCTTAATCTGCCTTGCCTTTATCCTACATGACCTCTGAATGCAAAACAAATAAGTTGCCTGATTCAGTAGACGCTTTAGAGAGAATTACCTTTTTGCTTCAGAGAAAACAGTAAACAAGGCTGGTGAACAACGGGTGGTTGCTACCAACATTACACTAATGATCACCAGAGCCTGTATGCTGCATATAACTAGCATTGATGGATTAAGCTCTTTAGAACTCTGGTTGTTGCCAGGTATACTAGACCCCCTTATCAACAACCCATTAATATCCTATTAGGGACTATAATAATAAACTCTTCATTGTCAAAAAACATCAAGAGATAGGGAAAGGTCTACCAATCCACACTCAAAGAGATAAACAGGATCCACTTTATCTGGTCAGTGTTGATATGGGTTTATCCACTGACCAGTTGATGTGTACTCTGCATGACGTCCATTTTCAGATGACCTAACCCAGGATGAGCTTAAAAAAGTTTATTTTCTATTGGATACTTATGATGATATTCTCTCCACGACTACCAGTGAGAATCACTATATATTGTTAGATATTAAAGACTTCAAGAAATAGATTGAAGCAGTGACTCTCCATGCCCAAACCGCAAAATCTACCTCCACTTTCCTCCATCAGCATATTTTCACTCTCCATGGATGTCCTCAGGTATCCCTCTGTGACAACGGAAAAAACTTTACCTCTAGAGTGGTCAAGGTGCTAGCTACCTCTTAAGGGCCCAGGATCTTTTTTCATTCCCCTACGACCGCTCTACCAATGGAACCTTTGAAAGAGCAAATGAATCCTTTGTATCTATGCTTCAAAAATGGCCATCTCTGATTTCTCCACTGGGACCAGTTTCTGCAAAGTGCTTTTATGGCTTACCACATTAGCTACCATCAAATTCTCAAAATGTATTTCTTCCACATTCTATATGGTCAACAGTCTGGGATACCCACTATATTAGCTAAAGATGTATTTACTGGTAATCCAGATGATCCTGACAATTCCATGAAAAGATTGGCCCAGCACATCATTCAGCTGCAATCTGAGGCTATGGCTAACTTAGATAAAATGGTCACTAAAGAGGGCCAGGCCGCTAATGAGTCCTGGCCTCCCTTGCCCAACTATCAACTCTCTGATTTTGTATTACACTACCATAATCGCATTAAAGCTAGGAGTGAGAAGCTTGGCTCCTTCTTGTAGGGACCTTTAAGCATCACCTATAAAGGGGGCGATGAATATTCTATCAGTCCCTTGCCACAGGAATTGCTGCTAACCAAATTCATGGAAGTTTCCTGCACCTTTATTTTCACCCTAATACCCTTGAAGGGGTAAGGTTTGACAATTACCTGCTTTATCTTGTAATAAGAGTAATTTGAGTTTAAATAAGGCTAGTACCGCCCAAAAAACCCTGGTCAAATTTTCAGTGGAACTTCTCAAATTGGGTAATGCAATTTTTATCTCTCCTTGATCAAATAGGCGTAGAGTTAACAGCAGGGTTATACCAAATTGGCGGTGGTATCAGGGTAGCCATTATGAGGTCCCTCCCCGTCCTGTATATAATTTAGTTCAAACTTCACCACGGAGACTGGCCCCTTTTATAGTCCAGGAGTTGGTTCCACCAGGTGAAAATATTTTCCCGCTTTCTGATTGGTCTACATTTATGGAATCCCTGCCTCATTGGTTCATTTTTTAAGAATTTAATTAACCATCAGCCCTCACATTGAAAAAGGTGAGTCTTGAGAGATCCAATATGTTGAAAGCCCATATTACATAAATTTGATACACGCATCTTATACCAAATTTCTTCTGACTCACTTCAAGTTCTAATACAATTTAAATATTAAGAAGTCCAATATTGAGGGAGTTTGCTTCCTACCCCATTGCTGCCCCTAATAAATTATTAAAAAACTTAATATTTCAATATTTATAAAGGTTATCCTATTTTAACCTATTTAATATAAAATCCCCTGTGCCATTCATTCCAGATTTCAAGAGTAATATCTTCAAAATATTTTTGTAATTCATGTATAAAAACGCACCAGTGAGCATACCAACTTCCTGAATTCCAATACCTGGGTATCAGGCATATTAAGATTAATATTGACAAACTAATCTTTTTAAAAGACTCAATGAGCTTTTTAATTTAGGTAATTTAGCAAGTACCTTGATTAATACAGAGAGATTGAATAATAATAATGCTAAATTTTGATGTTTAAAACCTCCTCAAATCCAATAAGGTCTTAGATCCTCAGGTAAAATATTAATTATCTGAGTTAACAGAGCCTCATAATGTATTATGTGTCTCCACCAGATAACTTAAGAAGCTGAAATTGAATAATAACCTCAAAAGGGTATAAATCTAAATCTAACCAAGAATTAACTTGAATAATTCAAAGTTATTCTAAATAGGCATTTTGGCTTTCATAATGCATTTATTTTTAGATTAAAGACATTCACAAAAATTCAGATCTTATATCTAATGAATAGCCTACATTCAGATATCCCCCTTAACTAATTATATTGCTCCCTTTACTTCTATTAATTACATTGTTATAACTAACTTATAAGTGTTTCACTCTAATTACTAATAAAAGTTACCTTTATTATTTGATATTTATTAATTAACTTTTACTTCAATAAGTCCCTTTGCCTTCATAACATAGGATGAATAATATATTCTATGAGACCTAAGCGGAACTTAGACTATTTAATTAAGGAAAGATTAATTTAATTGAAAAATTCTTAACCTTGAAGTAAGTTTTTCTCAAGATTACCTGAGATTAGCACCATTGAGTATCTCAAAAACGGAAGCCCTACATTGGTATTCACATTTTTTATAGTAAATCCAACAGCTTCCTGAAGGTAAAGATGCTCTCTTTTATCAATACTTTGGCAGGTTAATGTGGCTCACTAGATGCTAACAATAAATCTCTTGATCCTGAATAGGGCATGATGAACCTTCCAATAATTTAGTATTGGCAGTGCAGGGGTTAGAATTAACATGATCAAAAATGCTGAGGTAGCATATATTGAAGTTTCTAAAGCAGCGCTAGTAACCTAAGATGGGGGTTTCTTAATATTAGGACGGTCAGAACATCCTAAAGTGGATCCTAATGTAAAACTGTAGGCAAAGTGGGCACAAATGCTGCCTTATCGGTATGATTCAAACTCAGCTGTATAGGTAAATGAAACAGGCAAAGGACTGGCTAAGAGACAATCTCTAGCATGACCTTATTTATATTTGAACATTCAGGCTTAATTTCTTACAGACTTTAGCAACAGATTAGTAAATAGGTGGCATTACGCTTCAAACATTTTTTTCAGACTGTTTGAATTTATGGTTAAATTCATGAGGTAAGAACACTTTTCTTTTATTCATGTCCTTGAGATTGGATTAGTACATGAAGGGTTCAATCTCCTGGTAGATACCAGAGATGGGTTATATGGATCCTTCCAAATGGTGCTCAAGGCCATCAAGTAGGTGGGGATTGTATTTTTTGTCAAGTAGTTACCAAACATGCTGAGTATAAGTTTGCTTGCCCTTTGAGTCAGCTGCTTCAGCGTACATTTTTTTGTGGTACATATGGTATAAGTAGATGTATAGATCTAATATACCCCTGTAGTGAGCACCAAAACATTATTTTTAATGCTTAAGCGTCTATTCACAATGACACAAGTTAGCTTACACTTAATAACAGGTTTTTGTATGATGGTAAAAACCTGGCAAAATGGGAAGCAATCCCGTGTGGTTGAAATAAGGTTTTGGTTAATATAAAAATATGCACACTGTAGTATCTTTTTCTGGCAGTGGCACAAGGGCTTGCAGTTGGTGTTCTCTAGTCATGATAGGCTTTACCAGCAATTAGATAATTCAAAAAAATTCCAATTAAAAATGCATATTATTTATGAGTCTATTGAAAATTTGGTTGCTTTTGGGGTGCCAGATACTTGATAACTAGCTTCACTAATAATATTGGACATTTGTATATTTGTTCAGGAAAGACAGGAAAACAATTAAACTTATTATTAAAAATTTTTACCAAAGCAGTGGCAAGGCCAAGTATAATAAACTCATTTATAGTGACACGTTTTCAGCAGTGCTGCAGCTGGGGTGTTATATAATAAAATATTTAATTCAATCATTAATGGATGCAAAAGCAAGAAATTAAAGTACATTCCTAATTGAGGTTTAGCGCCATTAGGGTGGTGAAGGTCTTATTATAGCTTCTAAAAATATAAAATTGGCAATGTTGCTCAATAAAAAAACTTTACTATGGCAAATTGAGATATACTGGATTTTAAATCGGTGTATCCCCCTTTAGGTTGGGACCACCTAGTGCTAAAAAAGAGATATACTGGATTAGCATTTTTGGAAAGACAGTTCAATTTTACCCTTAATCAAAATGAATTGGATAATCAATTAAGTAAATAAATAATTAATTCATATGGTTGTTCAGACCAGATTTCAACACCCCCCTTTTAAACTAAACTCCTACACTCCTGGAGCCATCAAAGTGCATCATGACTTACTTCAAATCTCTATAAATGTCTCCAAGGCCCAGAATTCCTGCATAAAAAAATTCTTTTAAGATCACTTTGACCGTGGACTAGGGGAAATATTAATCACTATCTACCCTCTATCACTAAAAAGGATTCTGACTTGGACAAATTGGTGTCATATATATTAATAGAGGCCAAATATTAAGAAGTCTTCCCTAGTATGAACCTCCTCTTTTCATTAAAAATGCATATGACATGCTCAGGCCTTGCGATATTAAAGGAAGCTTAACAAATTGATAGTCCTCAACCCACACCCACTTTACTCGTAGAAACAGATCGTCATTACATTGATAAGGCTCAAGTCTTTAAATAACTTGACTGCCTGAACGCCTTTAAACATATTCACATCAAAGAAAGGTAGGAATGACTGGCAGCCTTTTGCACTAGGAAGGGCATCTGCAATTTAATTGTCATGCCTTTTGGCCTAAAGAACGCTCCTACTTCTTGTAAAGATACATTGATGCTGTTCTTGTTGATTTAATGGGAGTATGCAACATTGAGCACATTTATGATACTTTGGTTTTCTCGCCATACTGCGTCTCTCATTTCCAGAACCTCCTAATTGTCATGTAATGTCTTTCAAGAGCAAATATGTAGATTAATGCTATCTAACAAGAAATACTTTTATTTTAAGTTACCTTCCTTTGCAACATAATCTTTTTAAAGAGATATATAATTGCCCTAGACAAGGATGTCATCTTTTGTGACTTAGCTGAATATGCCTCCTTATCATTATCAAGAACCTTTCTCAAGACCTTCAACTTCTTCAAGAGGTTTACACCGCAGTTTATGAGGTGGCCACACCCCACTTTGCTACCTCTGGGAAGAGGACTTTGTGTTGGAACGCTAAATGTAATGCTATCTTTATGCTTCCAAATTTGTCCTCTTATGACAAGCACTGTATTGGAGCATGCTGACATAAGCCGTCCTTTTATAGTTGCAAAAGAAGCCTCAAGCTTTGTTATAAATGCTCTCGTTCAAGCTGGTCATGACAGATTATAGTGACCTGTCAGCTTTACAGTTTTCTAGACTCTCACTGAGGTCCAAAGATGGCTGAAAGCTGCAAATTCGCAAAAAATCAAGAAGAAAATGGAATTATGGTTAAAATCAAATGCTATCAGATTAAAAGATATAGATACCTAAAGGGTAAGTGGGTACATGGTGCCTCAAATAACATTGCAGCCCCATCCATTCGAGATCTTTCCTGATCTTCTGGATTTTACCACATGATGGGCATCCTCAATGTATTTCACCGCCCACCTGACCAAATCAGAGGAAACTCCACCCCACATGACTCAGGAATTGGGGCTAAGAATCCTAAAGTCATCTTTTTCTGTTAGAATTGAGAGTCAATTCTTTATTGCTCAACTAAGAATTGAGGAATTTGATTTGTTTATAATATCAGATTCTGAAAATGCCCCCTCAGGATCCTGTCAGAGGAAAATACTGCTGAAGGAACCAGCCATGTACCTGTAGGAATCCATCTTTATGGGTGCTCACTAGCGCTAATGCCGCTGGATCCCACAAAGTCTTAATAATTTTAATAAAAATTTACTAATAAAAAACTCTGATTTTTATGAGTTTTTATTAGTCAAATGGGGTAAAAATAAAAATTGATCCACTTGATATCCACCTAATACATATTTAAACTTTTTTGGTTGGGGGAATTTGAGGATATTTCAGAATAGCTTCAATGTATTCCAAAAAAGGAAATATGATATACTCTCCTATCAGATTGTGGAAAATGTGAGTTATTTTTTGTAAAATGATAATTGAGGTTTAGGGCAGAATGTGCCCATGCAGTAATGTTTTGATGTATTTCAACATTCACCACTAGATAAATTACTTTCACCTTGAGTGACTTCCGCTACGCCTATAAAAGGAGTTCACCCCCACGTAGGTATTTTGAAGGACCTGGTTGTGGTTGGCAGAGTAACTTCCGATGGTTGCCCCAAGGTCCATTGTGTAGTTAGGGAAATCCAACAATTAGATTTTACATTAATTGCCTGAGAAGGTTTCATAATGGTGTTATCCTGATTAACGGGGTTCCACTGAGAATCGTCCAGGGACTTTTGGCCAATATTATTAATAGCATCATTTCCATTATTATTAAAATCACTTTATTAACATTGGAAAATCACAAGTGCTGACATTTCCCCTTTTCAACTAAATTTGACCTAAAACATTCTTATTTTTAGCTGAGAGTAAATGGCCAACATCACCCTTAAGAGTGTTGGGTGGAGAGTGGGGCCGTAGGAAACGGCCATGTACACAATTGATGATAATACTGGTATCTAAAGACTTGATAAGATACTCATTTCCTCTATTGTACGTGATGGTGAAGGGACACTCCCAGGTTGATCCAAGCATACTGCTTCTAGGAGTGACACGGTTATGTTAGTATAATACCATTTCAGACACTTGGAATGTAGGTAGGGGGCTCCGAGCTCATTGGCCACCTGCCCTTCTTTAGTCACAGTTTTTGCTAAATTGATTATTGCCTCAGATTGGAGTTGAATGATGAGCTGAGATAATCCTCTCATGACCTTCTTGGGTTCCTCAACTCTAGAGAGCAATACATCTTTGACTAAGAGGGCAGGTATTCCTGGTTCCCACACATACAAGACATGGAAAGAGGACATTTTGAAAACCTAGTGATAACTAATTCAATAGGCCATACGAACACTGGGTAAGAATTGATCCCAGTGAAATAGATCATAAGAGGCCATTTTTCGTCGAATGGACACCAGGTACCAATGACTCTTTACACAGTCCCATTAATGGAGGTCTTAATTAAGCTGAGAAAAGTTGTTGGGCTCCCATGGATTTGGAAAGGATTTTATCTACTCTGAAGTTGAAATTGTTACCATTATCGCAGAGTAAAACTTGAACAGCCATATCAAGTGAAAATGTTTTTATGTAAAAATGTGGCTATAGCCTTGGCCATTTTGAGCAAGGAGAGCTACGGCATCCACCCACTTAGTGAAGTTGTCAATGGCTACTAGGATAAATTTATTTCTAGTAGTAGACTGAGAAAGGGGATCTACTACATCCAAACTGATGGTATTAAATGGTTCCTGAGGGGTAGTGGGTTAATATTGGAACTGGATTGCTTCTTACATGTAAGGCAAGCTCCCAAGACGTCAATAATAGCTTCCATCATTCTATCCCCATAGTACCTATCCTTAATTTAATTATACGTTTTCTTTGCCCCTCCATGACCTAGGGTGGAGCGAGCTTCTAGAATAGCAGGTATGCGTTCTGAGGGCCAAAGGTAAGGCAGCCGTTTTGCCCCTACCTTCTTATACAACTTCCCATTCTCCACTTTGGTGTTATGGTAGTTCCGGGCTATCATCTTCTGAAAAGGCTTATCTTCATCAACCCATTCATTAGGTTCATTAAGAGGTCATGTAACCTCTCTGACTCACTATTATCCAAGTGAAGAATTGGCAGATGAGTCAACCCATCAACATTCATGTGATGGGTTCCAGCACAGTGTTAATTTTTCATGTCATAAGGCTGGAGCTTTAGAGTCCAGTGAGCTAGCCAACCAGTAGAATCCTTCATGTTCTGTAACCACTTTAGGGACGCATGGTTTGTAACTACAGTGAAGGTAGTTCCATATAGAAAGGGCGGTAGTGCTTTACAGCTAACATAACAGCATTGCACTCCTTCTCCGTTAAACTGTAAATGCGTTCCACATTTTGAAAGCATCTTACTTAAAATAGGATACATGATGATCTACACCGTGTTCATCTAATTGGGATAAGATGGCCCCTAACGGCATATATCAAGGCGTCAGTGAACAAGTTAATAGGTTTATTATAATCTGGGTGTTGTAAAATAGGACATTGTTGTAGTAGTTGCTTCAATGTATCAAAAGCGGCTTTTTGTTCAGTACCTCAATAGAAAGGGATATTCTTGGTTAATAGCTGGACAAGGGGCTCACTGTGTTGGACTGACTTTAGAATGGATTGATTTTAATACCCCATCATCCCCTAGAATTAACTGAATATCCCGTAGATTTTTAGATGGCAGCATTTTTGAGATGGCTTCGACCTTGTCCAGCATGAGTTGAATTCCTTCTTGTGAAATGGAGTGGCCAAGGAAATACAATTTCCTTTGAAAGAAGGTACACTTTGAGGGCTTCAACTTAATATTAAACTTACATAACCGTTGAAACACATCCTTCAAGTAATCAAGATGTTCGTTGAAGGTTTTTGAGAACACCATGAAATCATCAAGATAAACGATGACACAAGTTAACTTGAGGTCCTGAAAAATGTGATCCATCACACGCTGGAAAGAGGCAGGTGCGTTGCACAACCCTTGAAGTAATCGTGTGGGTTGGAAGAGACCTTCAAAAAATAAGAGCCCATTTCTCTTGATCTTGAAGAGAAAGGTCTATTTGCCAATAGCCACTGGCCAAGTCCATGGCGGAGAAGAAGTTAGAGCCATAGAGTTGGCCAGGGCGTCATCAATGCGAGGGATAGGATAGCTATTCTTCTTAGTGAGGCTATTAAACCTATTGTAATCCATGACTATCCAATGAACTCCGTTTTCTTTTTAACTAGTAAGAGGGTTGAAGAACAAAGGCTTTGTGAAGGAACAAGTAACCCCGCTTCTAATAACTTCTGGAGCTTAGTCCTCATTTGTTGTTCCTCCACCTTTGATTTGCAATAAGGTTTAGACCTTATAAGATGGGCATCACCCACATCAATTAGTGGCACCAGCCCTTCATGTGGCCATAGCAGTATCCTATTTGGAAAATATGTCACTTTATTCGTCTAATAAGGTATGAACTTTTTCCAACACCTCTGGGGTCAGCTTATCCAAAATATGAACATTGGGCAAGGTGCACACCATGTTGTCCATGGGTAGGCCCAAATCCGCCATAGAGACAATGGAGTGAATATGTTCAATGTCCTCTACTGGGAGTAGGAAACCTCTGCCAATAACCTGGTGTTTTCTTATAACCATCTCCTTTCCAATAAAGTTTCTCAGCATAATAGTAATTGGACTCTGCTAGGCTAGGTCTAGTATCCCAGGCAATGCCCGAGGCTCCAAGGGACTAACGCCCTCAATATTTATGAGGTGCAATAAGCAATGGTGTGGGATTTGAAGTGTGTCTTAGTGTCAACCACTCTTTGTTTACCAAGCTTAATAAATACCTCATCTGTATCGTAGAAAGGGATACCATCACCAGCATCCCCTGAATTAATATTTCTGCTTTGCGCCCAGAAGTGAAATAAGGCAAGGTTATAGCTGAAAAAGGGTTTTTGACCAGGCAAGAGTATTCGTCCTTGCTGGATCTTTATTAGATAAGACTAAAGGGACTTCATAGTTGAGTAACAAGTAGAAAATTTGCTCAGGTTGATTATTCTTTCATACTCATTCATAAATTGAGTGCCGATGAGAATATCATAAGCATTGTTGTCTAAAGTTACAGCGAGGCAGATAGGATAAGTTTCCCAATTTGAAGGGGAAGGGAAGAGTATGCCCCAATAGCATGGGTATTGGTGGGTCCAGCAGTTCCAAATTCTTGCGTGTACTTTAATTCAGGGTCTATATTTATCTTCTTAATAAGCTTAGTGGAGATCACGTTAACTGAGGAGCCAGTGTCCAGGAGGGCTCTTATTCGGACCTTTTGAATGACCACTTCAACTTTAGTGAGAGTTCCTCCAAAAGTTAGGTGACAAAGCCAAGACCTCCTTGAGCCGAAAGGTGGAGGTTAACTTTTAGCAGTCTCAGGGTATTTATCAATGATGGATTTTATGGGATGAACCCGCTGAAGAGGGCGTATCAAGCCAGCAAAGAATTGTTCACCATCGCTAGTGCTTTCAATAACTCTTGGACACCCTAGTAATTGGCTGGGTATATTTTCGAAGGTATGGTGGTCTCGTCTACTCCTCCAGCGTTCAAAAGATCAGGCACTTCTATTTCTGCAAAGGCTCCTAATATGTAGTAACCAACGTCATCATAACCCCCCTCAGATTCCTACCCAAAGTTATTTATAACAACAGACAGGGCCTTAATGGAGGTAGGGGAGACGGCCACAAAAATTGGGTAGCCTTAGGGGCAGCATTATCCAGCTTGGCTGGAGGGGTAGGCACATCAGCTTTAGTGAGCTTGTGCGGGTGTATAATTGTTACTACCTTACAGGGTTTTGATTCATAAGAAGGATTGATAACCCTTTTAAGTTGCACTGACGGAGTAGGTTTCTCAGGGAGAATAGTCACAGGTGAACTCACTCTTAACTGCTCAACAGGTAGAAACTCCTCTATAATGAGAAATGAAGGTTTCAACTCTTCTTCTTTAGGGTCAAACATGAATAGAATTGGAACATCTACTAAAGCCTCATTTAGATCACGAAAACTTTTGAAATGGGTTTTACTGAGATAATATGCCTAACTAGAGAGGGCTGAGAAGATAACCCAGTTAATAGAGAGGCGATAGCATCATCAAGGGTGAGCATGTTAGATGATATTACCTTTGTGCAGCAAGGTAAAATCGATCAGCAAAGGTAAGGAGCGATTCACCCTCATACATGCTAAGGCGCATATAGGCTTGGTTTTCCCTGAGTTGACTCTGCTTTTTATCTGAATTCAGCCAAAAGAGCCTCCTTCACCTCAGCCTAAGTGAGCTAAGGGTCCAGGTTAGGAACTATCATTTCTTGCGCTAGGTGGCTTGAACAGGGAAGGATATAATGAACTTTTTGCTTATCAGCTGTGCCATGCATGGCCTTTTCATAAATATACAAAAAAAAATTGATGGTTCCTTTACCAGGGGTGAACTTTTCCTTAAGGGGAGAGTGTAAGGGCGCTACTTAAGCTCCTTAAGGCGGTATGAAACGCTTGCTAGTTGCTTTTAAAGAGCAAATATTTTTTGAGTACAGAAGTACCTGTAGTGAGCACCATTTTGTAGGAATCCAGATTTTTAGGTGCTCGCTGGTGCTAACGCCGCTGGATCCCACAAAAGAATTAAATATGTTTAATAAAAATTTCTGATAAAATTGGGTTCTTATGATTTTTTATTAGTAAAACGGGGTAAAAATGAAAAGTAATACTTCAATATCCAACCAATATGTAAATAAACTGTTTTGAGGGTTGGGGAAAATTTGAGGATAGTTTCATAATAGCTTTGACTCATTCCAAATTAGGAAATATGATATACTCTCCTATCAGACTGTTGGAAATGTGAGTTATTTTTTGGTAAAATGATAATTGGAATTTTGGGGTAGAATGTACCCATGTGGTAATTTCTTGATGTACTTCAACCAATCACCATAAATAAATAAATTTCATTTTTGGGGGACCTCTGCCACGCCTAAAAAAGGGGATGGCCCCCATGTAGGTGTTTTGAAGGACCTGGTTGTGGTTGGGGGAATACCTTTTGATATTTGCCCCAAGGTCTGTCATGTGGTTGGGGAAATCCAACAATTTAATTTTACATTAATTGCCTGAGAAGGTTTCATAATGGTGTTATCCTAATTAACAGGGTTCCACTGAGAATCAGCCAGGGTCTTTTGGCCAATAATTTTGATGGCATCATTTCCATTATTACTAGAATTGCTCTTATTAACAACGGAAAATTTCAAATGGCCTACATTTCCCCTTTTCAGCCGAATTTAACATAAACATTTTTATTTTTCAGCTGTGAGGGTATATTTATGACAGTACCCGATTAACCACAGTCCCATGGTTGACTTTGGCAATGGAGTACTCAGACTTCTCCTTATGAATGACCTTATAGAGCCCAATTCAAATGAACAAATAGCTTATCTTTTTAGCCTCTAGATCAATGGTGATAGAAGAGTACAAGGTCACCTAATTGGAAAGTTGGTAAGGAGGGTCAGCCAAGACTTAATTGGGATGTCTCTCTTACTGTAGTGGTGATGATGCCTTTTGTGGCTAGGGCTTAAAGTTGGACAGTTTCTTTGGCTAAGGCACTCATAGTTAATTCAGAGTTCTCAGGTGTGGAAGTCTCAAGCAATATCTGGACGCTACTTGATAGCTGAAGTGCACGCCCATATAGGGCTTCAAAAGTGGAATCTTAATGACTCGGTGGTAGCTTACCTGTAGGCAAGCAAAGAGCTGGGTAGGTAGTGGTTCCAATGGGCAGTATCCGAAGCAGCCAACTATTGTAAAATGGAAATAAGAATTTCATTAGCGTTTTCTACTGGCCCACTAGTAGATGGGTGGTAAGTGGCAGAGAAACTCTGGGTAGTGCCATATAGGGAGATTTGTTCTTGTACTAACTTTTAAGTGAAATATAACCCATTGTATGAAAGCTAGGTTTGGGGGCACCCGTGCTGGGTGAAAACAGATTAAACAAGGAATAAAGCTGTGAATATAGCAGTGGCAGCTGGGACTGAAATCATTTCAATCCACTTAGTTAAGTGGTAACCAGCTAGGATAATATACTTTTGGCCATGCAACCCAGTGGGAAGGGGCCCACCACATCAATGCTAATGACATTGAAGGGCCCTAGTTGGGGTGATGACTGAGTGTTGAAATTGAGGATTGGCTCAGTCTTGAGATTGGTAAGTCATATATGCCTCCAAGACCTCTTGGATGGTTTCCATCATTTGGTCCCTGTAACATCATATCTTCAGAAATTCGTGAGTCTTCTTAACGGCCCCAAGTTTCACAGTAGCATGGCCCTCTAGAATAACATTAGTTCAGGAAGAGGGGCGGATATCAAGGAGCCACTTCTTATTGACCTTCTTGTAGAGCAGCCCATCCTTAATTTAGATGTTTCGAGTCATCCTTTGGAGTTCATCTTTGACCACAGAAGATTCCAATTCTCACTGCTTGGTCGACCTATTAGATCATACAGCTGGTTCTCATTGGGGGTTAAAGCTGCTAGCACCAGCAACCTGAATAGGCCTTCAGCATTTTGGTGAATAGTGCCTGCACAATGGACAAGGGTGAAATCATAGCTCTGTAGTTGTAAAGCCCATTTGACTAGTTGGCCATCAGGGTTCTTCATTTGCTAGAGCCACCGGAATAAGGAGTGGTCTGTAACAATAGTAAAGTGAGTATCATAGAGATAAGGCCAGAAATGATTGATGGCTAGCAAGACAGCCATGCACTCCCTCTCAGTAACGCTGTAATTCCATTTTGCTTCACTCAGCGTCTCAATAAAATAGGCCACATGATAGTCAACTTGGTTTTCATCATACTGGGCTAAGAAAGCCCCAACAGCAACATCACTTGCATCCATATACAACAAGAAGGGTTGGTCGAATTTCAGGTGGACTATAATATTTTTAGTAAATAGAGCAGTTCTCAAGGCATTAAAAGCCTGTTCTTGTTCAGGCCGCCATTCAAACGGCGCATTCTTCTGCAGGAGAAAGAATAGTGCTCATCTAGGTCAACAAATTGGGTGATAAGCTGATATAAATAGACCACCATGCCTAGGAATATGTGGATTATCCTTAAGCTTTAAGGCGTGACATTCTCTCTGTGGCGTCACTTTGTCTGGTATAGGCTGGAAGCCATCTTTGGAAAAACTTTGTGTCCCATAATTCTAGTTCAAATTGATAGTAGAGCACTCCAAAGGTTTAAGCAATATAGAAGCCTGTCATAGCTAATTTAAGACTTCCCTGAGATTCTTGATGTGCTCATTAAAGGTTTGCAAGAAAATGGTAATGTTATCTAGGTAAATGAGGACGCATTAGAGCTTCAAGCCCCCAAGGATCCTGTCCATGGCACGCTGGAAAGTTCTGGGGCGTTACTAAGGCCCTAGCATCCTTGTGGGCTCAAATAGTCCTTTGTTGGCTATGAGTGCACACTTAAATCGTTCAGGGGCGAGCTCAACTTGCCCTTATCTGCTGGAAAGGTCCATGGCAGAAAAGTACTGGAATCCGGCAAGCAGGCGGAGGGAATTGTCAATTTGAAGCAGAGGACAACTGTTTTTGTTGGTGATAGAGTTGAGTCATCAGTAGTCCATCATTACCCAGTGGCTGCCATTCTTCTTCTAAACCAGCAGAAGAAGAGAGGCCCAACGGTTGCGTGATGGTACCAGGATTCTAAAGTTTGGTAGTTATTTAAGTTCCACTGTCGCCTGGGCCTTTTCACTTTGCTTTTTTGTTAAGGTCAGGACCGGAAAGGGGAAGCGTTCCCAGTTTCTACATAATGTAAGCACATTCATTATTCTGAAGTTGTAGGTCAAGGCTAAAAATATGCCAAATACTCCTTTAACAACTCTTGAAGCTTATGTTATTGGTAGTCCAAGAGGTTCTTGCCAATATTGGTGTTGGCCAGGCTGACTGACGGAGGTGTCTCCAAGCTTAAATCCCTTAAGTCCCCAAAGCTTTGGAGATCAGCAATAGCCTTCACCTGTAGAAGGCAGACATAGGTGGCAGGACTGTTTGGACCTACTATTAAGGGTTTGTTAGTTAGGTTGGCCATTAACACTGATATAGATCCAGAATAAGCTGGATCTAGGTTACCCAAGCAGGGTAGCACCTCCTTTGTGGATGGGTTGTCTAGGCCTTGGTTTTCCAATAGGTATCCTGTGCGGATGTTGACATGGAACCAGGTTCCAGCAATGACTTGGGACTTCGGAGGTATTGTAGTCGCCCTAGGTAAGTAGATTGGCATTCCCTCTTGCCCATCAACAGCAGGAGGGGGTAATCAGACTCAGAAGCCCCTAATGTAATATTTGAGCTTGATCAATTTGGCCTTCATCTCCAGTAGACATTCTCAGGCTTTGACCTCAGCTTTAGAATCACAAGAGGTCTCGAAGATCAGAGGGACCTGATGCCCTAGTAGGAATAGAAAGCCGCCATTATAATGGAGTTTTACTTAATAGTCTCGAAAGAAATTAGTTCTAAGGAGCAGGACATAGCTAAGATTATCCAGAGCGACAGTGGGGTGTTTACAGCAAGCTTTCCAAACTGCAATGGTATAGAGGAATAAGCCCCTATAGATAGGGTACATTGAGGGCGAGCCGTGCCATACTCCATATAGTGTGGCAAATCTAGAGCAATCTTGATCGCTTCATTAGCTTGGATGTTATGACGTTCTTGGGGGAGCCACTGTCAAGTATGGCAAGGACTGAAACTTTATGAACTTGAACTGCAACATGGGTAACCAGACTTCCAAACTGGGGCGGCAGCATGAGGAACATAGGAGAGTCATTAGAAGAAGAGTAAGCAGTATCAATTCCTTATTATCATTAGATACTGAAACTTCTTCTTCAGGTGTGCTAGCTCCAGGTTCGTTCAAGATTATGGAGGATTCTGGAGGCTGGGAAGGGATGTCAGCATGTAGCGCCTCATCCTTCATGCTGACGGCCCTTTTCCCACCTCCTCAACAAGTTGTTTCCATCAGGTCTTAATACTGTTCCTGAAACCATTACAGTAAGAGCATCGAGATTGAGGTTTTTCTGGTTCTTGACCACATGAACTTTAGGATGTTTAAAGGGGCTTTTAAATGAAGCCTTAAAGTGTAGAGTCGATGCAGGGATCTCGTTAAGCGCATCCATAATCTTCCCGATGCAAGTAATCCCATATTTCTGTCCGATTATATGCATTTGAACCTCAGGGTAGGATCCCAAAGCATAAATGATGGCGGTAATAGCATCATATATGATGATATGATTTGTAGTGATTAAGGGTTGTGCATGGGCGTAAAAGAAGCTGGCAAACACCATGGGACTTTCTCCTTTATTAAGTCAGAAACCCATGAACGCCTAGTTTTGGTTATTCAGAGTTTGATTGCTGCCAAACTCTTGGATTAAGGCTGTATGGACTTGTTCCCAGGTGTTTCACACCTTCAAATGGGGAGTCATGGTCTCCTGGGAAGTGCTATCTAGGCAGGAGTGGATATGCTTTACCTTCTGCCGGTTATTGGGCTCCACCATGGAGCTCTCATATGCATACAGATAGGAGGCAATGCTCTCCTGGCCTGGGGTGAACCTTTCTTTAAAACTAGGTTTAAAGTTAATTACAAGAGGAGTGGAAAGTGTGTTAAACCAGGGATGGCCGCTGGCTCTGAGATCTCTAGTCCGCATAGTTGCAAGGGCATGCTGGTCTAACCATCACCGTAGACCCTAAAGGTCCTCTTGGAAGTCATCCCAATTTTGGTTGAGGGAGGAAACGGAAGCCCTATTCATGAGTTGTTCCTTTAGGGATTGAATGACGGTGCCCTGAAGGTGAAGATGGCTCCTGATAGTAGTCAAACGTGTTTCAAACCCATGAAAAGTTTATTTGATCTGAGAGATGCGAGTATCATTAAGTTCAGTGAGAGTACTTTGGTTGCCATTTCGTCTGACAGGGCATTAATGGATACCCTAGGATCAAGGGGGACTCCATCCACTTGGATTTTGCATCCCTAAAATACATTCTGAATTTAATTGTGTAGGGCAGCCAAGGCTTTTATCACATCCTTCCGCCATGGGTCCTCAGGGACATCAGGGGTGGGAGCTGAGGGACCTGGATGCCCAGGAGGTCCATGGGGACCCTCTGACCCTTTGGGTCCTAAACGCCCTTTGGGGCCTTCAGGGCCCCTAGTCCTTTCAGGACCTTAGCTTCTAGAGTAGTAGTTGCGAGAGGCCAGCTCCCAATAGTGTAGTTTGAGGGCTTGTACTAATTTCTCAACTTGGAGGAGGCGCTGATTCCATGTTGCCTCAAAAATTTGGACGTTCCGACGCAGCTGATCCTCAAGATAGCCATAGATCCCGCTATCTATCACCACAATTTGGTCTCAGACCTTGTTGATCAACTGTCAGTTATCAATAAGGGCCTTACGGTCGTTGTGAAAAAAGGAGAGTCTGTGTTATAAAAATTAATGATGTGAGTGTGCAAGGCCTGTGTGAGCCCCAGTTATCAGGAGATCTCTTGATGGTAAAGCATAACTAGCTGAGGTAGGTGGTGAATACCTGGGTGAACAACGTTGCGAAGGTAGCATTTGGGACCCAGTTCAGGTTCTCCTGCTGGCAGCTGGGCCAAACCATAGAGGCACCACATGGTGGAGAGAACAGAAGAGGCACAGGAGAAGTTGGAGTAAGCACCCACTGATGTGATGCCATCTATTAATTGTTGGAAATCACTAAGGTTCACATACCAAATTAGGTACTGACTTCCATCAATAGAGGGCAAGGAGAACTGGAACGTGGCTCATAATTATAACCTTTAAGTTGTGCGGGTGGTTTTCATATCATGAGGTACTAAACCATTGAGCAACGCTTCTAAACTGTCCAAGGGATTTTTTTCAAGGCAGGTAGCATTTCCATTGTTTGTGATAGACGTTTTCAACTTAGGACAGTTCGAAGCCACCTGTAGTGAGCACCACGTTTGTTGGCGATACAGTTCTCTATACTGCCATCAACGTCAGAAGGTGGTTTGAAGCTGCAAATTCGCAAAAGGGTTGATAAGGAAACATCCAAATGGTTAAAATACCAAATATTTTATACAGTTTAAAAGTATTGATATTTATAGGGTGAGTGGGGACATAGTGCCATGAGGATCAGCATGGCTCCATACATTAAGGATCTTTCCTGGTCTTCTGGATTGACTTTTTGATAAGTCCTCAAAGTATTTCCCCGCCCACTCGACTGAATCAGTTGAAACTCCACCCCACGTGACTCAGGAATTGGGGCTGAGAATCCTGAAGTTTTCTTTGTTTGGATAGGTTTGAGAGTTAATTTGTTACAGCTCAAATTGTAAGTAAGAAATTGAATTGTTCGTTATCTCAAATCCTGACATGACCTATAGTTTATCTATAGTAGAAGATAACTTTGAAGTTTTATATTGCACAGAAAATGGCAGGTATTATCTTAAAGCTACTTTGATGGAAACATTAGAAATATAAAAGATTTTAATAACAATAACAAATATGTGCTCTTAATAAGACTTAATTTTTACCATCAAAAAAGACTTAATATTTGTGGGTTTAGTAGAGGCTCGCCTTCAATCTGATCTTTTAATATCTGAGAGTTCAAGTCTTCAGAGAAATCATGACTGGGATAAGCGTGATCATTTTCAGAACACTTGATGAGATCAAATTCACTGAGTCACCCTAGCCACCAATGGAGAAATGATCAAGGTAAAAGATTCAGGAACAAAAGAATTAGGCGAAATTCTAATACTCCACCAAGATTCAACTATGGAGGAAGATGAGTACTCAAAAAACCTAGGATGGACACAATTTAAAACTATAGTGTATCAGCATGAGCAATGGAGTACTCAAGCCCTCTCTGGAAAATGGCTTGATAAGGACCAGGCCAATTAGATTTTAACTTTTCTGTTTGTCTACCAGGCTGAGTGAGGTAACAATTACTGAATCTACAATCTGATAAACAGTAGATGCGGGATTATGCTGGATACTCCTAAGGTTCTCCTTTGTGGTGGACGTTTCAATCTACACCGTTGCTTGAGCTTGGAGGCGAATGATTTCATTAGCCAGATTTCTCATAACAAAATCAGAGTTCTCTGAAACATTCTCATCAAGAAATCCTTAAACACTTGTTAAAATCAGGGCCGCTTAGATGATAGCTCGCTTATGGTCCTTAATCTTAACTGAACAGATCTTTGACCACTTGCGTTGATTCTCTGAAGTTGATAAACAGGGGCAATAGTAGATTGAAGACTATTAAAAAAGCTGATTGCCCAGAAGCCACGTTAAGTAAATGGTCCAACGCTAACCAGTTAATCTTCCTCTTGAAATAATTTTTAGTTAATAGGGAACAATTCTCTATTCTCTTCACGAAGAGCCAAGCGGAGATTTGATAAAAACAACCTAAGAATATCCGATCCTTGCACACTTACCCTGGATGTAAACTATACAACCATTATATAAACAATCTAGTTATTTTTGGTGTTAGATCTGTTTTATTAGGGACTTATTGGGGTTTTATAGTAGAATCGGCGCACAACTTTCCAGCTGTCCACTGGTAATCAATTGGTTGTTCCCCTCATGTTTTGACCCTTGAGTTATAGGCTACAAATCTTGGCGGGTATCTTTTGCCTTGATTTTATTAGATATTGCATCATTGTGTTCTGGCGGACAATTTATTAGTGTCTTAAACTTGAAACCAACTGATTTAGGTCATGTTGGCCAATGACAATTCTACCTTTTGACACAAGCATTAAAACGCCTGGGTAGTTTCTGACAACAATACATCTGTTTATCTCTGAATGATTCCCCAAAATAATTTGACTATTGGGTGTTACTCCCTCTTAATTTTTCTCTCAATACCGTCAATGATGAACCCAACTAAAATACTAATAGAATTAATCTTTGGATCCCATCCGTTTATTAATTATGGCTAACACTCTAGTTGGCAACCATTGACAAGATATCAGATTGTAACCCCCAATAATCGAAAAAATAATTGGCCAATGGGTTGGATAATGTGGTCAACTGAAATTCCAACATATCCCCCTCTTGACCATTTATTCAGCGGAAGATAAAACCCTTGGGAAAGGTAGCCGCCTTGGGCTGTGATCATGTTATGCCATCATATCTCTATGGCCTCATCAAAGTTCAGCTCTGTCCTAACCCTACGCCCTCATTCTCTTCTCAGCTTTGTGACTTCTTTTGATTATAACTACTTCTGACGCCTCTTCTTAAGTGTGCAGTTCCCTGACATCATTCCGCGCCAGTATGATATCAGACTTCATTGCCAATAGATGAACTAGTCCACCTGTACAAACCCCCAGGATGGGTTCTCAAAGGCGCCTTGCCATTCAACCTGTACCAACCCCAGAACGGGTTTCAATGATATCCTCAGTCAACCTATACTAACCCCAGGATTTGTTTCAATGACTCCTCGTCACTATAAGTATCATTTCAGAAGGCCTTCTAAGTCCTGCACTAGTGCCTCAGGACTACTCATGATGGACCCAGTCTCAACCCAAGCTGGTCTTCCCACAACTTGTTAATAAGGATTATTCTGGCGGATCTAGTTATAGATTGTCCTGATCCTGCCAAGACTTGGGACTCATGACTGTGTTTTTCTCCCCCTTCCTCCACACTTGGTAGGTAGAAATATTGCCAGATGTATCACCACACAAAGAATAAAAATTAATTTTTTTATCATAATTTAATTCTTTGCATATTTTTATGCATCCTATTATCTTTTTTCACAGTATTATTATTCCCCCTAAGTCCAATACTTTAAGTATATTGTGTGGACTAAATTGACTACTCAACCATTTTTGATATTCTTAATTGTATAAGCATCATTTGCCAACTTAGCTATAATTATAAAATGGGCCTCCCTTAGAGCGTCCAACTTATTTTTCCTCCCAAACCCATTAGTATCACAATATGCTATCTTACCACCCAAATGGTATTCTTTCCAACAAAAGCCAATTATGGTCATTTATTTTCTTTGCATTAATTTTCCTCTTCATTGTCATTTCAAGTGCCTGAGATTTTAGTTCAATTAGGATATTGGCCATCCAGGATAAATATTATTTGGTGATCATCCCCAAAGATGGCTCCACAGCAGAATACAATATTGATAGCAATGCAGCCTTTCGCCAATATAAAAGTTTGAATGGCGTTTTTCTTGAAGCCAAATGGTAGCTGATATTGTAAGCAAATGTGACTGAACTCAGCTATGCTCACCAAGTGGAAGTTTACCTGTGACAAACTTTAATAACGTTAAGGCTAGAGTTGAGTTCATTCTTTTCACCATCTTATTTGTTTCTGCCCAATAGGGAATGGAGTCAACTCCTCGTATTCTTATTAGTTTGATTATCATGGGAATCACATAAGATGTAAAATTTTGTTCCCATTGTCACGGAGAAAAAATAGGGCTCCTGTGCCAATAGAGCATCTGGTCCAATATTAACTTTTCATACTCATTGCATACACTCTACTTAGGGCTTTCTTTTGACTCATATGGTGGGATGGTCTATTGTGAAAATTATGTACTTCGCGCCTCCATTGCTGACACTCAGCTTTAACATAAAATATATGGACATCATTTACCATGCAAAACCAGGGCATACTATCTGGTAACTCACAACGTTCTTGTGCGGCTTGTGAATTTGACACTCCATACAACAAGCTAGATATTCCGCGACATTGGAGTTTATTGATTCCCAGCTATAATACTTGCAAATATGATCCACTTTCTTCTTTAGGCCACCATGGCCGACAACCTTATGAGCATCTAGGATGATTTCCACGCGTTCCAACAGTTTAGGAAATAAAAACTGTTTTCCTCTAATCGTTTTGTATAATAGATCATTCCTAAATTTGGTATTCTTTATTGCCTATTATAATACATTCCAAATTTCATAAGATTTATCCACAATATCTCCTCTGATCATCCTCTAAATATAGAACATCATTTTGATGATAGATCACATGAACAACTGTCAATTGCGACATTCTGTCAGCATTCTGATATGCCGCTCTGCCCTGTGAGTGATTTTGAAGTTGTATGCTTGCAGCTTTAAAGCCCAGCGTGCTAGTCAGCCCTCTTGTTTCTTCAGATTATGAAGCCATCGTAGAAATGAGAGATCAATAATGACTTTAAAGTGCATCCCATGTATGTAGGATCAACATGGTTTAAAGGCATGTATTACCACTAGGCACTCTTGCTCTGTTACATTATATTTTTTTTCAGATGGTGGTAGGGTTCTGTTTACATATTCTACTGGATGTTCTTTTCTGTTGTCATCCACTTGACTTAGAATGTCTCCAATTTTTAATGAGGCATATGCTTGGATTATGAGTTTACTGTTTAAAATTTTGGTATTTCACACTGGGCTAAATAATGAGATACCTTTGGAGCTTAATGAATGACTTCTGTGCCTTGTCATTACATAAAAACTATTTTTTGGATCTTGAGTTGGTGGAATAAAGGTTTGGCAAATTCAGTGAAATCTTTGATAAATTAGCGATAGTATCTGACCACCCCTCAGAAAGACTTGAATAGCTTTAACATTTATGGGATTAACATCCATTTGATAGCTTCTATCTTCATGGATTGTAGCTTTAATCATTAGAGTATATGACAAACCCCAAGTTTTTAAGCTCTTTTTTATAAAAAATGGCATTTTTCGCTTAACTTTTTAGATTTTACATTTCAATCGCTTAAAATCTTTTCCAAATGCTTTAAGTGATTGTTGAAGGTCCTGCTGAAGAAACTGATATCATCTAAATATACTAGAATGCAGGATATCTTCAAGTCCCTGAGTATCAAATCCATAGCCTGCTGGAAAGTTGACAGCACATTGCATAAACCTTGGGCATTCTGGTTGGCTGATATAACCCTCACGTGGTAAATATCATACAAATTCCAGATCTTGTTTTGCCAAATCGATTTGCCAATAGCCCAAAATCAGGTACATAGAAAAAAGTATTTTGCCTCCCCCAGGCAATCAAGTGCATCGTTGATTTAGGGCATGAATAGGAGTCTTTCTTAGTGATCTTATTTAATCGGCAATAAGTTTTACTATTTGATTTGATCTATACTTATTTTTCACATGGAGGATCAGAATCACCCATGAGCTTGATGGAGGAGTAAGTAAACTATGTTCTAATAATTTGCTGATCTTATTGCTGACATCAGCTTCAGCAACCCTTGACCTTCGTACAGGTCTCATTCTTATTGGAGGGTATTCCCCATTATTAAGTTTGTGGAATATGTTGTTTGCACATCCCAAGTCACTATCCTTCTGAGCAAATATCTCTTGATACTTTTCAAATAATCGGGGCTCATCCCCTTTCTGATTCTTGGTTAAATTGGCTAGCTGCTCAGGATCCACTAATACATTGACACTTTAGGTAGTCTCCACTGGCAATCCATTTCGGAAAATGATCTAAAACCATGAAAGGCACTAAGTTCCATCATCAGGAGCAGGTGTAGAAAAGTAATAATCTGATTCTACTCAATTTTTTGGCTTCTCTCCCAGATTGGCTAAGAGCACTCATATTTCTTTTTTTAGTACTAGATGGTCCCAAGAGCACTCATATTTCCCCATGACCAGGCATGATGATACCTGGCGCCACTCATAGTAAAATCCTCAATTTTTTCATAAACTTACAACTTCTCCATATAGCTGTTCTGAGAGTTCAATCATTGACCTAATATTAACTATGATTTGGGTTTCTGGCGGAATATTGTCATTGCATTCATCATTAAAGGTATTCTGCGTTTCTCCATAATGTCCGTTTTCATTGCTTTCTGTTTTTAACTAACTTATAGCAAATGGGTATAATACCATCATTATAGATCATGTTGACAAAATTATTTCTCTTTGTCAGTAGGGTCTCTCCCTTTGGCAGATACACTAAAGGTTAGTCTTCCCCAATATGTCAGGGTGTTTTCTTCAAAGTTGCATTAACCCCATACTTCCTCAGGAACTTCAATCCTATTATTAAATCATAATTTGGATTGGCCAGCACTATAGCGGGAGCTGAAAACACCAGCAATCCAAACCAAAGTGGTAACACACAATAGGCTCCATATGAGATGGTGATAATTGTAAGCCATTCCATATTCATTTTTGATGCTTCAAATAAGGTAAAATCTTCATGCTTCACACTAATTTGGTGGAAATGATGTTGATTGGTGCTCCACTTTTAATTATGGCTTGTACTCTTATCCTATTGACTAGAATATAGGCATACATCCGCTTGATATCACTTTGGAGCAAATTTAAAATTAAAGCAGACCTAACAACTTTGAAAAACAGACACACAGCAAACCCCTGATGTCCTTGGCCCTACAACACGCTACTCCAAACTGGGGCAGTGGCAATACCCCCTTAGCATCTTCCACTCAGCAGGAAAATTCTTTTGAACAAGATTGGCCAGCCCTCAACGCCTCAGATCAATACCTTTCCCCCAAGGATCTTGCCATTAACCTTGTATGTTCCCAAGAGGCGCCTCATAGCCTCATTGTGCTTTCCTAAAGCAAGATGCAATTCAGCCTCTTGGTTGAATATGGCAAATTGTTTCCCTACAATGAAAAACAAATTATAGAATTAGCCCAGAAGCTTATGCAGCCTGCAGGCTTTATTGACTTCTTCCCCTACAAGGGGTACTTTGACCTCAGCTTCACCTGTGAAGCCAATGCTGAAACCATAGCCAACATTCCCCTGGTGTTCCAGGGCCCCCCATCCAACCACTCGTACCCTGTTGCCTGATGACATCACTCTTGTGGTTTAATTCTCATGCCTCCCCTCCCACCTCCCCTTGATACTTTGTATAATGAACTAATAGCTGGATTTTCAGCATATGGAGCCAACCCCATTAATGTAAAATGGTTGACAATGGAGACAACTGACTTGCGGGCTCTCACACCTTTGAAACTATATGCCCAATCTCATCTTAAATCGCCATTTCGATTCCCCTCACACTGATTACCCCTATGCTACCAAACACCCTTTCTTGGCCAGAGTAGATAAAGGGCTCGCCATCTGTCCCATTTGTTTTAACCTGGACCACTTGAAACAGCGCAGCACCTCCATAGCCCAAGCTAAGCCTACACGCCCCACTCCACCCATGATGCTCCCATTGCCAATCCCAAAACTTTTTTTTCAAATGTGGCACAATCCATCCTCCCCCTCCCCTCAAGGCGGCAGATGCAACTGCCACTGATTCAGCTATAACGAAACTACATGTCAAACCCTCACTCCCTCTCCAACCAATTCAGGAGCCAGCATGGACCCCAATAAATTCAAAAAACCCACCCAGCCACCCAACCCAGCCCACCCATATTCTGATCAACCTATCAAATTCAACCAAAATCCCTGAATTACTTGGAGGAAGTTGATGATTTTGGAAATTCCATCCCGACTCAGTCATGGTGGCAAGTCTTGAAATGTCCCTAAATGCAGAATATGCAGCTCAATTTCTTTTTTTTTTTAGTACTAGATGGTTATGCAGCTCAATTTCCAACTTGGCATTATGCTCTATGCCCTGATGCTGATGAGTTCCAAAATGAGCACCAACTCATCAAAGAGGCTGTTTTCTCCCCTGATTGTCGCCCCATCTAAAAGGCTGTAGCAACATCAGTCACAGTCTTGGATAAGGGGCTACTTGTCCCTGTCCATCCCCCCATGCAAAAAGTACATAAAAAACAATTTCTTCTATTTCACCAAGTTGCCAACAAAGCAATACAAAAAGTTGTGATGTTCACAAAAATTGGCCCCAAGACCCGAATTACCAGCAACAGCATTGCCACCTTCACCACCCTACCCAAAGTTTGCCTTGAGGCTGAGAAAGCCCTCTCCAAATATATCACCACCCTTCCTCATAGCAAAAATCGAGCTGCAAGCCCCACTCTGCTACCTCAACCCACAATATGAGGATGCACCCACGCCCGAGCTCTCAGCTCTTTACTGTACACTGTCTGACACAGAGGAGGAGGATGAGCCTCCAAATCCCCACTCACCCCCCCACCATGGATGCATAGTGGTTTACCGCCTCCAACCCAGTTAATCATTTTAGTTTTTTTGATACAGTTTTAGTGATACGTTCATCTCTTTCTGTTTGTTCAAATTTTTAGTTTTATATAATTTTAGCTCCTCTGAGCTTGGTATTTTTCGTCCCCTGGTCAGCTTGCCTCATTTAATAAAATAAAAAAATAGTGGCATAAATTCAATCTAAATACTGCAATAAAGTATTTACTGAATGGATAGTGGCATTATTTGCCAAATCAAGTGTGCGAATATTTGAGAAGATAAATAAGAAGATGAATCCTTAATAGCGCTTATGGGTAACGAAACATTCGCTTTAACCAACTACGTTTTAACTAAGTCTTCAGGGCTCTCTGCATATCTGATTTTCTCCGCTAATTGTCATGTGTATGGCCGAGCAACCTCTTTGAAAATTTTAGTGACATACCCCTTAGCTTTGGCTTAATTAATTGTATTAACATCCATGTTTTCCACCTGATGGAGCAGATCAGGAGCATCATCCTCCACAAATAGATCAGATATCAAAAAATAGTTTATTATGTCAGGCGAGAAATGTTTATCAGAAGTACTAGAGCTTCCCTTGTCTAGACTGCTTGTCCTTTTCTCAACTCTGAACTGGTTTTCTTGGTCTGACGATATTAATTTAAATTTTAAATTTATTGTAAGGAAGGCCGACCATGGGATGGACACTTCCGAATATGACTCAGGAAAGATAAACTTAGTACCAGGGGAGGCACCCCAGAGAAGCGATGCTATCTCTTGTTGCCAGCGGGAACGCCACTTATGGGGAGGGGAGGGAACGTGTGAAGGGGCCGTAGCCACTATTGAGCACGTGTGGAGGAAGGGGTCTGATTTGATGAACCAGACTGGGAACCAGGAGGAGACCAGCTGCTGGCGACGTGGTGGGAGATATCCAAACATCCATGCTTGAAAGTGATCCACCAAATGAGACCGAAATCTGTGGACAGCTTCATGGAGGGTGGGGATGGATCCAGCGATGGCATCCAAGACAATCGTGTGGATAGTCCACATGGCGATTGCTACCACCAGAGCACAAAGGGAGGGTGGGAGGGGGAGGCCATTGATGAAGCAAACATATCTCTTGACAGACTGAAGGGATGTGTTTGATCCTGGCCTAGCAGACGTTGGACTTCGCGCCATATTACTTTAGAGGTGGGGCACTTCTCCAGGCGGTGAAACAGCGTTCCATACTGGCCACACATGACACAGGATTAGTGTAAAGCATTAGAGCGCTCGGCTGTACAATACACCCACCTCATGCAGCGACACACATGGGAGCGGACTTGAGGCTGCAACAGAGGATGGTGTGCGTATTTCCAGATAGTCTTTTGGGTCTCAGTGGAATAAGGGATGTCCATCATGTCCAGGTAGTCCATCCTGGATAGGACATGAGGTCGAATGGGGATCACGCCATCATGGATGGGTAGCCCCTGTACCTCTTGTGTGAACTGAGGAGAGGGGCGGCCTCTTTGGGTTGTATCTCCACTAATACGAATTCTCCACTCTGCATTTCGCATGGAGAGTAGGATCCGTTTGTAGTGGGTTTTAGTCCCATGAGGACCTGTGGCCGATGTGCGTGATGCGAGGTATTTCATCAGGGAGTGGGGGTTTGATGGATTGTTGAGGCCCAAGGCTCAGGAGAAGTTGAAGCGGGCCGCGCGGGACCAGTGTTGGGATGGGAGTGTAGGAGCGGTGACGGCCGCGATCCAGGTGCCCAGGATCTTGGCAGCATGGGCTTTGAAGTCAAGCAGGCCCATGCCACCTTGATGATGAGGGCCAAACATGACCTCTAGCCGTACTGGTGGAGGGCGGCCTGACCAAAGCCATCCTTGCAGCAAAGCATACAGGGATTTGAAGAAGCTTGGGGAGAAGGGGATGGCATGGGCTCCGAACCAGACTTTGGATAAGAGCATAGAGTTGGCAAGAACAACCCTGCCAGTGAGGGTAGTAGGGTAGGCTCTGAGAGAGGCGATTCGCTTCGTCACGTTGTCCAGTATACGGCACTCCATTACTGCTGACGCATATCTACCTGCCTCCATCCACACGCCCAGATGGCGCACCAGTCCTATGGTAGGACGTGGCACGAAGGGGAGCACCAGTGGAGCAGTGTGTGTTGAGTTAGTAAGGCGTGGATGTGGGCGAGCAGATGGGCCAGGTTGGGAACTACTTGATGGGGCCCAGCAGTTCTGAAACTGACCAAGGAGGATGATTTCGGTTTTGGAAGCGTTCAGTGCCACGTTGCTTACCCTGGAATATTCCTGGATGAGGGCTTCAAGCGCGCGTGCATCTTTGTTATTAGACACCCCCACCACGCAATCATCTGCAAATGCCATCATCTTGACTGGGGTTTGGCCTGGCACATGGACCCCAGTGAGTTGGGAATTCACATTTCGCAGTAGTGGGTCAAGGCTGAAGTTGTATAAGAGTGGGCTGAGGGGGTCCTCTTGTCGCAAGCCCCTTTGAGGGCGGACTACTTCCATTAGGAAGCCTGGGCCATGCACTGCCATTGTCGCAGATCCTGTGAGCAGCATTACCCAGTTTATGAAGCGGGGGGTAGGCGAAATTGATGGAGGCAGTCCCTAAGGTATTCCCAGTTTACCCTATCATAGGCCTTTTGTTGGTCCAAGAATACAAGTGCCCCAGAGGCTGTGGACTGACATACATTAGCCACAGAGTGCACGTTATCCCAAATCGACCTTCTGGGGATGAAACCGAATTGTTCTGATAAATGGTGGCAGATGCTACAGTCCCTAAATGGTTAGCCATGATTTTTGTTAAAATTTTGGTGTCTGTGTTTGTTAGAGAAATGGGGCGCCAGTTGGCTAAGTCAAGCTTATCCCCTTTCTTGAAGATTGTGACAGTAAAGGCCTCATGTCCTCCTGGTAGGAGGCGCATTTCCAACAGGCTTTGGTTAAGTGAGGCTAGCAGCAATGGGGATATATATTTGAAATATTTTTTGTAGAACTCATATGGATCTCATCTGGGCCTGGGCATTTTTGGTTAGGCGCACCATGAATGGCTGTCCATAATTTGTTTGGAGTAATTAAATTCATTATTTCCGGGTATCAGAAAATGGTGCAGATATGAGCTTGATCAAGAAATTCTGCCATTTTGGCCGGCTGAATTGGTTTGGCTCAATATAACTTGGAGTAATATTTTTGTGTTTCAATTGCCACTTCGGCCAGTATGTCCATAATGGAATTATCCGATCTTCACACCTGTGTGCAGGCCACACTCTGGCGTGGTGCAAAATTTTTTTAAAGAAGTATGCGGTGCACTTGTCGCCTTTAGTGATGCGTGTGGCCCTGTATTGGACACAAACCTGATGTTTGTGTTGCCTTTTGAGTGCATTGAGGTGGGCGGCTGCCTCCGCCCACTTCCAACCCCATGCAGGGCTGTATCCTGTGGCTGGGATGTTGGACTCCAAGTGGGCCAATTCCACCAGAGCGCATGAGATAACCACTGATGTGGCTCATGAGCGTCTGGAGGAGAGATGGCGATAGTGGTGGATGGTGTCCTCTTTGAAAGTTGCCCATGTGGAAATGGGGTCCGCGCAAAATGGTGCAACAAATGATTTAGCCAAAGTTGCCTCTTCCACCAATGTGGAAAATCCTGGCAATGCGAGCTCGGGGGGGCAGAATTTACACCAATGTGGGGCCTTTGCAACTGTGACAGGTAAGTGGTAGGTTATTGAGACCAGTCGGTGGTTGGAGAATTCTATTTTCTTTGTTTTGAAGTGGGAGATGTGGGGTTGGAATTTCGCCAGCATCAGAATAAGGTTGATGCGGGTCATGGACCTTAATTGGCCATTGTGGACGTGGGGATGCAACATGTTTTTGAGCAGTGGGGCATGTCATGGCAGCGCATCCATTAACCCAAGGGTGGCTTTTAGAATGCGTAGTTCTACATGACCCGTGGGGCGTGGGGTGAGGGAGGCCACCGGTCTGTTGGTGAGGTTAGCCAACAGTTCATGTCGCCAACTAGGAAAGAATCAGGGGGTAGTGGGAGGGATTTGACTGACAAAAAAAATCCCGACACTCATGTGCACCATTTGGGGCATAGATGTTGATGATTGCATGTGCAACGTCAGCCCACGAGAAGGTGATGACAAGCACTCGGCCATTTAGGAATGTTTCTGAGGATGTGAATTTGAAAAAATTCTTTTCTGAATTAGCACCCCACAGTGCTTCGACCAAAAGGATAGGGATGGGAGGAGCATTGTTTTCCAAGCTTCCTTGGAACCTTGTGGTCAATGGGACTCCTAGATGGCCAGGATATCCACGGGTAAATTGTGTTGTAAAAAACTCAGTTTCCTAGCCCAGGACAGGGAGGCCTTGAGTCCGGTGATATTCAGCGTCCCTAGAGTGAAGGTTTCCCCCTTCACACCTTAGGTGCGAGGGGTGGGCCCCCAGGCCTACCAGCCTCTTCAAGGTCCCCACAGGCTTTCACAGCAGTGCGGGTGTTAGCAGCAACACTATCAGGGATTTTGTTAATTTTTGTGGAAAGAGTCTCATTGGCTTTGTCCTTCGCTTTTTGTTTTCCCGACATCAGACAAATTTTTGCGGTGCAGATAAGTTTGGTGCACCATTGAGCGGGTCAAAAAAATTTTTTCAGTTGGGATAGGTCCCAAGTCAATTTCAACCGGAGCTTGGGTGCAGCGATTGGGTGAGATTGAATCTCCCATCAGATCCTCAGATTAAGTGGCCTGCTTGGCATGGGCTTCCCAATCTGATTGGGTGATGGATTCCTGAGTCACTTCTGCTGCGAAGGTCTCCATGTCCTCCTGGCGTTGTGAGTGTGGGATGGTGGTGGTGGCCTTGGCCACTTCCTTGGCCGTGGCCCTATGGGCCTGCTTGGCCTTCTTCCACTCCTGCGGGGAGATGGGCTTTAACTATAGGTAGCAGCCTTGTGCTCCCCACAGGAAAGCCTCCTTGGTGCTTGCAGTTGGTTTGTAGTGCGCCTCTCCGCTGGCCATGGCCGCTGAGGGGTGCTCTTGGAATGTGACACCCTCCTTGATGGGGCATGCATGCGCCTTATGGATGAACGCATCACAATGGGTGCAAATGGGGGGCGTGCAATCCATGGTTACCGGAATGGGTGGGTGGTATGCCCTGTGATGTCAATAAAGGTGGAGTGCGAGATCTGGGTTAGGTCCTTCATGATCTCCTCAGTTGAGGTCAGAACTGCGATGGCTTTGCCAGTGCACAGGTGTGGCATCAGCATGAAATGTTGCATTTTGAAAGATTGTATCTTGCCATATACGGCGAGACCATCTTTCAGGTGTTGCTCCAAAATGTCACATTTTACCGTAGTAGGCAAAAAGTCAAATGTGAGGAAAATTTGGTTTGATTTTGTCCATCTGGTGCATTTGGTTTCGATGACCCGTTGCCCTTTGGGGAGGTTGACCACTATGCGCACCACTGCAGCATCATCTGCTGCTATTTTGCTTTTGAAACCTAGGTCCAGCCAACTGCGCGACATAGAGTGAGGTGCAACGTACATAACGGTCAGGAAAATTTTGTGTACATCTTCACAAAATTTTTCCTCAAGGCCGTTTTTTTGGATGTCCAGATACACACAGACTCCAAATTCCACCGACAAAAGTGGCTGGGAGTGTGGCGTGTTGATGTACTGGTTGCATCATGCTTGCCACATGAGTATCTCTGGGGAAATTTTGACCGCCAGTTTTTTGAGATTTTTGTCTATTCTGCCAGATTCTCTGGGGCATTTTTGAACGTTGGAGGCTGCGGGCCTTCCGCCTGCTCCTCTTGCCTTGCTTGCCCAACTGCTCCCTAACATGGGCGCAGACTAATCTCCTCTGTGAGATTATCAAACTAGATTTAGTCTTGAATTGAATAGGTTGCATAAGTGTTTGCAACGAGAAAGAAGAACTTGACAATATTAATTTATCCTTCAGTTTTTTATCCTGACACTGGGCAATTACATGGCCAAGTTTGCACATTGGAAACAGCAAATTGACGTTTTGTCCACCCGCTTTTGTTTTTTGGTTTATTTCCCATCACAATTAGATTATCAGACTCTTTGAAAGGTTTTACAAACTTGACAATACTTTGAGCCTGTGTTTGGATCACTTTAAAGTTTGATTAGGAGCTTTGAACATGGGTCCAAGCATCTCCTTATGGTCCACCATCTGTGATGTTGTTGTAAGAGTTACTATTACCACCACCACAATTAGGCAGTTTGCAGTAGGGTATAATTGCTGCCTGCATTGCTATGCGCGCATCAAAGTCAGTATGAACTTTCGCCCTGGAAAAATCGGTTATTCATAAAATGATCGGCAGTACTATCTAGGGTCTCATCCTTGCATAATTGTATACCCATGAATTCCTGTTTGTATTTCACGATCCAAGTAGGACTTTCAAACTCCAACATTATTGCTGCTTTTGACACATTGTATGACCAGTTGTCCCCATTGAGGTGAGGTAGCACCAGATACTGGCAATCAGTGCTAAGATAGTCTATTACAGTCACCGCTTTCTGACAGTCCACATAACCATACATGGTCATCTCAAAGAGATGGTAAAGCTCCAGGGCACTATAACAGTGAAAAATGGGCAGTTTTGGTGTATTTCAAAACTCCCTGGTCACTCCACTCACAAGATACTCTTTCCCAAGGAGTCAATTAGCATATGGAGGGCCTTGGGAGTCAATCCTGAAACATCAGAGAATGATTAGGCTATTTCAGGGTAGAGGTGTCTTCCTAATTGGGTTTTTGCGTATATTTTTGAGGAC
The DNA here is from genome assembly GCA_022478985.1 of Massospora cicadina. Classification (NCBI taxonomy): domain Eukaryota; kingdom Fungi; phylum Entomophthoromycota; class Entomophthoromycetes; order Entomophthorales; family Entomophthoraceae; genus Massospora; species Massospora cicadina. Next base: position 125,941 of record JAKSZP010001355.1, read on the forward strand.
TTCATTATCCTTAAATTGCGCAAAATCACATTTGTGATTTTTTAACTCCTCAATATGCTTCATTATTTTCGCCTTATCCTCATGAATCCGTCAGATCCGTTCTTGGTCTGATTCATGTTTAGTTTTTTGGAATAAAAACTCCTTATAAGTTCACCCTCCTTTCTCTTCAAAGAGGCAATTTTTCCAAGCAGGTCTTTATTCATATTCCTAACTTTTTTGAGTATTTCTTCTGCTTTGATTACACGCTCCTCCAAAGTATTGACATTGGCTTGAGGTGCCGAGCTAAGCAACATTCTGATTGATGGTCTTTAACTCCGTCCAGAGGTTCTGAAGCTCACACTTATAAGACATTATGGATTGAGAATGCTTTTGACAACAACTACCCCCTGTAGTAAGCACCAATTGTTATAATTAATGCCGCTTAGGTGATAGCTTACTTATGCTCCCTGATCTTGACTGCACAGATTCCTTACCATTTGCGTTAATTGATTGAAATTGATAAACTGGAACAATAATACTATGAATACTATTAATAAAGCTGATTGCCCAGAAGCCACGTTAAGTAAATGACCAACGCTAACCAGGTGCTTATTCCTCTTGAAGATATGTTTGAACTTGTAGGGAGCAATTTCTTATTCTCTTCACTCAGAACCAAACGGAGATTTGATAACAACAACTTAAGGATATCTGATCCTTACACTCTTATCCCAAGAGTAAGCTATACAACCAATGTATAAACAACTAATTTATTATTGGTGTTAATTCTGTTTTATTAGGGAGCTAATGGGGGTTTTTATAATATAATAGGCGCACAGCTTTCCAGCTGTCCACTGGGAATCAATTAATTGTTCTCTTCATGTTTTGATCCTTTAGTTATGGGATTAAAATCTTGGCTTATATCTTTTGCCTTGATTTTATTAGGTATTTTCTTTCTTGATTTTCTGGAGGCCAATTTATTAGTGTCACAAACTTGAAACCAATTGATTTAGCTCATGGTGCATAATGAAGATTCTACCATTTTCCATAAGCGTTAGAACGCCTAGGAAGTTTCTGACAACTCCTTATCTGTTTGCTCTGAACGATTCCCCATAATAATTTGACTGTTGGGTGGTACTCCTTCATCAAATTACTGCTCAATACTGTCAGGGATGATCCTCAATGAAAGTACTAATTGAACGAATTAACAGATTTTTTCCATTGTTTAATTATGACTAACTTTAGTTGGCAATCATCACCAAGAGATCATATTGTAACCACCAATCATCAAATTAAACAATCAGTTAATGGGTTAGATAATGTGGTCAACTGAAATTCCAACAACACTTGAAGGAACTGAATGATCTCGCCCACAAATACACTTAAAAGGTGACATCTTAAAATTTTGATAGTAACTGAATTAGTAGGCAAACGAAAGCACTAGGTAAATAGAGATTCCACTGAGATGGGTCAGAGGAGGTCATTTTTCTCAAAATGATGATTAAAGTTTTGGTGACTTGCTCAATGGCCCCATTAGTATATGGGTGATAGAAAAATGACGAAATGTTGATCAGTATAAAAATATTTCACAATTTTTTTAGAAGTTGGGAAGTATAATTAGTTCCATTATCCGACATAATAACCTTATACCCAGGTTGAGTGATGATTTGGCGGTAGAGGAAAAAGGCAGTTGCCTTAGTGGAGGGAATAGAAATTGATATGGCCTCAACCCATTTAGTTAAATGGTTGACAGCCATAATAATGTATTGGTGCCCTTGCAACCCCCAAGGCAAAGGTCCTAAAACATCAATACTTCCACTTTAAAAGCCTTAGTCTGTGGGATCACTTGATGTTAGTAAATAGGGTTGGAGGCACCAAGGCTTTTACAGATATAGCATGCATCAAGAGTTTTCATGATAGAAACGGTCATGTTATTCCAATATCAACTGGGTTTTAACCAGTTCTAAGTCTTCCTCAGGCCACTATGACCTACTTGACTATGCCCTTCCATAATAGCATTAAACTGCGAATTTGGGTGTAAAAAAGTAATCATTTAGAGTTGGCCTTCTTATGCAAGGATCCCTCTTGTAAGATAGTTCCATATTAGTGGTATCAATTAAGGCTTAATCTTCTTATATCTTTATCTTTTAGCTCATGCCGTCCAATTAGATCATATAATCGTTCTTCCTCCTTGTAAATCAAGGTTTTTATTAGGCAACTTAGATAGCCATCATCATTTTTTTTATTGGTACCTGAACGTTGAAGGATCAAAAAATCATATTTTTACAATCATAAGGCCCAACAAGCAAACCTCCCATCCAGATCCCATTATAGATTGCAACCATCATAAAGAAGAATGGTTGGTAGCAACAGAAAAATGATTGCCATATAAGAAGGATTAAGAGTGTTTAGTTGCCATAAAAACAGCTAGGAACTCCTGTTTAATTTCACTGTAATTTCGCTCAGCTTTGGATAGGGTTTTGCTGTAGTTGGCCACAGGATGGTCAATTTTATCCTTATAGTACCGAGATAGAATCTCCTTAATAGCTACATTACTCACATCAGTACGCAGAATAAAAGGCTTGTAAAATCAAGGATGGTTTAAAACAGGTGCTTTGTTATAGTGGTAATGAAAAAATTGAAGGATTGCTCTTGAGCAGAGCTCCACTCAAATGGTACACACTTTTTTAATAAATGGGACAGAAGTTCAGCCAAATTGACAAATTTAGGTATAAAATGTTAATAATATCTGACTATACCTAGAAAGACCATATATCATGCAAAGAGGCTTGAGGAGACATTCAGCTAATGGCCTTGATTTTGTCTGGAAGAGGTTAAATTTCTTTAGCTGAAGCCAGGTGCCCTATGAACTCCATTTCATTCTGGAAGAAGGAACATTTGAAAGGTTTGAGCTTTAAAAGGGATCTATAATTTCGTCTAAAATTTTCTCATAAGTGGTCCAAATGCTCAGTAAAGTCAACGAAAATTTGTATTGTCATCTTAAATAAACCAGGACGCGGGTCCGTTTTAAGCCTCAGAGCATCCCATCCATGGCCTTGGAAAAGTGACCGGAGCATTGCGCAACCCTTGAGGCATACAGGTTGGTTATATAGGCCCACGCTGTAAACCAAAGCACATTTGGCCCAGCCTTCCAAAAATAACTCAATCTTCCAGTAACCACGGCTAGGTAAGTCACAGAAAAGTAGGTAGAGCTAGCAAGCAAACGGTGGGAATCATTGATTCTTGGTTAAAGGATAGCTGTCTCAATGAGTAAATGCATTTAGCTTATGATAATATATAACTAGCTGATGAGAGCACCTTTCTTCTTCATCAATGGCAATGGTGAGGACCAAGGGCTATTGGAGTTTGTCAACAATCCGGTTTTCAATAATTGATTAAGTTATTTGGTGACCTGTGCTTCCTCAATCTTTGATTTATGTTAGGCTTAGCACAAATGGGAGGATGCTCCTCAGTTTATAAGATATGCTTCATTCATTATCTTACCAAATAAGTAGGTATGCCTCAAAAAAATATTGAATATTTCTCCTATAGTTGGTGTATTAGTTTTTCTAAGTACTTAATAAGATGTTTTCCAATTGCAGGACCCACAGGGTGAATTTTCTGTTTGGATTCCAGTCCAAAATCTTGTAAGCCAATAAAGTCAGAACAACATATATCCGAGAAAGGGGTAATAGCTTAACATAGGCTATCAGAGCCTTTTGGTCAACAGTTTTTGGCTCATTAGTAAGGTCATCCAGTAAGAAAAGTATCATTCTCAAACATACATAGTCCAACAACCTGGACAATGTAAAGTCTCTTTAACAAAAAGGGTTTAAAACGCCCTGGTTTTGTAATAATTGCCCTTGGGGAATAGTTAGATAAAAAGTTGTCATCAATAACCTGAGATTTCAGAAGAATAACAATAGTTTCAGGGAGAGAAAAGGACATACCTTCTTTGATGTCAGCCATCTTGAGTGTGGTAAATTTACCTGAGGTCCTAAAACATAATGCTGAATAAAATAGGATCTCTTTATTCCTTCCAATAGACAAATCTGACGCTTGGCATGTTAATAGGATTATGTAAAATAAAAGTAATGGGACCTGATACCCTAAAAGAGATAGAGAGGAGTCACGGTAATTAATGATTTTGTCAAATTCCTGTAAAGATTGGGCCCCCAAAAGGAGGTCGTAGCTTAAATTAGCCAAAACAATCCTCAGTAAATTGAAATTTTTTTCTTAATTTAAAAAAAGTGACAAAAACCAATTGACTGCATACTCTGGGTTTTTGCATTTATGTACTTCTTAAAATGGAAAATCTAAGGCTTAAGTTTGATCTGGTTGGTCAGCTTATATGAGACTACATACACAGGTGAGCTGGTATCAATGATGGCCTTATCATTGACCTGATTCACCTGGAGATCAATTCAAGTTATCCCACTTCCAAATTGTGAAGGTAACGCCAATAAGGAGGCAAGGCATAAAAAGAAAAAATAGTCTATATTGTACTCTTCAAAGATATGGCACCCTGGTTTGTACATAAAATCACTATCAAGATAATATATTTTATTAAAATTGTCTTCCTTTTCCTACTCATCCACAATCTTCTTAGCACAGCTGTCTTCTGTATGGAAGTATCAGTGACAATAGTTACATTGAATAATTTGAGAGTTTACAGATACTGCATACACTTTAGGATTACTCAGTTTTGGAGAGTCATTGATTTTGGGTACTTTTGTGAATTGAGGTGGCAATACCAAAAAAGCCTCCTTTATGTTCAAGATACTTTGGAAGTTCTTCTCCACACTGATAAGGTAGACTTGAAACTGAGTCATATAAAGAAAGGGAACATAATGGTGGTAATAGCATCATCAAGATTTAGCCAACCACAGGTCACCAAAGTCTGAGCCTTTTATAGAACTGATGCGCAAAGTCCTTAATAGCTTCATTTCAGAGGGTTGTAACGCACTGGCTCCTTCCAATGAGCCACGAATGAGTTGGGCAACAGGATCCATGTTACAGACCATAGGGCTGACAGGGCTCCTGATACTACTCTCCTTGTGCGCGCGCTACAAGATTGGACAAGCACCCCCTGGAAGACAGTTGCAAATATACTTAACCCCAGCAACATGCCTTGACTCCAAGACAAGGTATAAAGGGAGGCAATAGCTCTCCCAAGCTCACTCTCAAAGTCCAATTCTTGTTGATTCAAGCCAAACATGGCTGCAGTTAGGCAATATTTAAGAATAAAAACAAAGTATAAATATATGAATTTTAAGTTCTTTTATTTAATATTGGCCAGGTCGATAGAAAACAGAACTGAGAAGCCTCCAGCTCCCAGTTCCTTCCCTATATACACATGCTACAAGCTAATATAAAATATAACACAAGCTTATGGTGCTAATCTGACTAATGCTTGGTGTAAACCTTACAGCAGGATCGCGGAATCCTCACTCAATGGTTCTGTGCCAGTTCCGATTCTCAACAGTTCCGCACCAGTTCCATTTCGAATTCCAAATGAACCGCGAAACTTCCAAGCACCTGTTCCATTCCATTCTTGATTCGAATCCAAATCGAATCTCGAAACTCCCCATTTTACCTGATTCTCGTTTTTCCTCGACTTGGACGCCCATCTGGCTCCTTGGCCTACTCCAAGCTCCTGCCCCTTAGGCGTCCCTGCCAGGACCAACTCCCCCTCCTCCTCCATACATCCAGACACAGCCTGCCCTGTCTTACCAAAGATCAGGGCAATGTGATGCTGAGGATAAACCTCAACCGTCACATCACCCCCCTAGACAAGAAAAACTCTTGGATTTTCTCAGGACATCGGGCACAATCCCTAGCTGACTGCCATGTGGACTCCTCAATAGGATGACCCACCCAACGTACCAAGAATGAACGACGTCCTCTCACCACTTTGGTGTCAAGAATCTCCTCAACTTCATACTCCTTGGCTCCTTCTCCAGCTGGGAATAAAGGGGAAGGACTTTCAGATGGCTGGCCAAAGAATGGCTTGAGCTGCGATACGTGCAACACTGGATGAGCTCTTGACCCTTCTGGGAGCTTCAGCTCAAATGCCACCTCGTTCACCGCCCTCACTACCTGATATGGGCCCAACGCCACTGGCCCCAATTTCTGGCTCCTTACAGGCAAGGCGTAGTTCTGAGCATTCACCAAGACCCAATCACCTCTCTTGAAAGCTCTACCTTCAGATCTATGCCGGTCTGCCTTCCTCTTCTGAGCTGCGACTGCCACCACCAAATTCTTCTTCAGGAGCTCCAGGGTGTCACGGGTATCTCGTGACAGTTCATCTGCCGCCGGATTCCGCCCTTGCTCCCTAGGCCCCATACCCTCTGGGTGTTGGCCGTGATTTGCGAAAAATGGGGTCATACCCGTGGATGAATGCTTATGATTGTTATAAGCAAATTGAGCCAGCTTCACCCAATATACCCAGTCATCCTGCCGCCCTGAAACATAGCACCTCAAATACTGCTCTAATATCTGATTTACTCTCTCAGTTTGGCCATCTGACTGAGGATGATATGCTGACGAATGGCAAGCCTTGATCTTTAGATTACCCAACATGTGGAGCCAAAATTTAGATGTAAATTGCGGACCCCGATCTGACACAATCTCTTCAGGCACCCCATGTCTGGAGAAAATCTCATTTACAAAAATCTGTCCTGCCACTTTTGCAGAAATGGTTGACTGACAAGGGAAAAACTCTGCATATTTAGTTAGGCGATCCACCACCACCATCAAAGCATCCATCCCCTGTGACTTGGGCAGTCCTGTGATGAAATCCACACTCACTGAGGACCATGGCCTAGAAGGAATTTGAAGCGGCTTCAATTTTCCCCCCGGTGCCACCCGTTGGGCCTTTGCCCTGGCGCAAACCACACAATGCGAAACATACTTCCGCACCACCTCACCCACACCTCTCCATGAATAGTGACGGCGAACAAGATCTAACGTCTTCTCTTGACCGGGATGACCTGCCAGAGGATGGTCGTGATTAGCTGCCATTACCTCTTGTTGCAGACTCTTCACTGGGACCCAAATCCTTCCCTCATGGTGTATGATACCACCCCAAACTGAGAATCCCGCATGCCCCCTGCTTGCCTCACCTTCCCCTGTCTCTTCTCTTATCCGTTGGCCCAGCTCACATCTTTGCTGTGCAGTCCGGATTCTTCCTGCCATTCCATCTCTCCAGCCCTGGATTGTTGCAAACAAGTTCTGTGGCAACATCGTGGCTGTGTTGAACTTCCTCAACTCCTCATCAGAAAACACCAGTCCAGAATCACGGCTCAATAAATCTGGCAAGATATTTTGTTTTCCCGGCTTGTATTCAATCCGCAGGTCATATTGAACCAACTCTAAGTGCCACCGGGCCTGCCTCTGGTTCATCAGGCGTGGGGACTTATAGTATTCTAAGGCTCGATGGTCCGTTCGGATGACAACTGGGTGCCTGGCATACAATAGGTGGTGTTGCCACTCCCCTAAGGCTGCAACTATTGCCAAAAGTTCCTTATCGTAAACTGGATAGTTGGTTTCAGCTGGTGCCATCTTCTGACTGAAATAACAGACAGGATGTTCAACCCCATCTTTACCCTCCTGCAACAACACGGCTCCAAGTGCAAAATTTGACGCGTCAGTCTCTACCACGAATGGTTTGTTTGGGTCAGGGTGTGCCAGAACTGGGGCTGTCAGCAAACTCGTCTTCACTTGCTGAAATGCCCTCTCCTCAGCCTCCCCCCAAACGAATGGCACGTTTCCTGTCAGTCTTGTCAACGGCACAGCCCATTGGGCCAGATCCCTAGAAAACCTCCGCACAAAATTCACCACCCCCAAGAAGCTTCGCACTTCAGTCCTATTCCCAGGAGCCTTCCATTCCCGCACTGCTCGCAACTTATCAGGACAGATCGCTATCCCTTCTTGGAGGACCACGTTCCCTAGGAAGGACACCGATTCTTTATTGAACTCACACTTGGATGGCTTCAACTTCAAGCCCGCGTTCCTAACCACCTCCAACACACTTCTCACATCCCTCACATGGTCCTGTACCGATTTGGAAAACACCAGGATGTCATCCATATAGGCAACACAACACCTACCCACTAAGTCCCCCAATACATGATCAATCATGCGCTGGAAAACTGCAGGGGCATTGCGTAGGCCAAATGGCATAACCCTGTACTCGAAGTTTCCCAGATGACATTTGAATGCCGTATACCGCTGGTGCTCAGGGCGAACAGGAATTTGATTAAAAGCGTCCACCAAATCCAATTTGGTGAACACCCCACACCCGGAGATCATGGGCAGAATGTTCTCCATGAGTGGCATTGGATAGGGATCAGGTTCCGTTACCTCATTCAGGCGTCGGAAATCAACACAAGGACGTAACTCCCCCTGACTTGGGAACCAACAGGACTGGCGAAACCACCGGCGACTTGGAGGGCACAATCAAACCCATATCCAGCATCTTCTGGACATAACCCTCCAATGCCTCTCGGGCCCGGGGATTCAACGGATAGACTGGACAGCCCTTTGGTAACTCAGAGCCTTCCTTAAACCGGAAACCAAATGCAAAATCCCCTGTAGGTGAAAAAGGCGCATCACCTTTAGGCTCAAACACCTCCGCGAAATCCTGATACTCCCTTGGCAATCCTTCCGCTGACACACTTGAGGTGATTCCACCCATGTGCTTCACCAACGAACCTTGGGACTGAAACGTCCATTCAAACGACCCCTGGCCTCTAGGCGACAGCAGAACCCTCTCTCTCTTCATATCAAACTGTGGATGGACATGGTGCCACCATCTCATCCCCAGCACCACAGAATGTGGCAGGTGAGCCACGGCGTGAAACTCCTCCCTGAATACCTCCGGGCCTTGCCTCAACAGGACCTTGGCCTGTACTCGCCATACCGCCGTTCTTTTGGAGGTGTCTGCCAACTTCACCCATCCATCCTTCTGTAATGACAATCCATGGCTTCTTGCCCACTTCTCCTCAACATAATTCTCCCCAGCTCCGGTATCAATCAAAGCTAGAACTTCACCGCAATCCCTTCCTTCATCCCCCACGAGCACACTGATGGGCAAAATCAGATAAGGATAAGATGAAGTAAGCGGTTTATTTTGAGGTACCAGATTCACCGGTTTCTTGCGAAAATTATAAGGAGCCTTCTTATTCTGAGCCTCAGGATCCTGAGTGGTAATCCCAATGGGAATCCTTGTCTCTCGCACCTCCACCATACCCTCAGGATTCCCTTGACTCTTCTTCCCTTCCTCCACATAGCTAAACCCCTTAGTACCATATATGGGCTCGGAACCTGCCCTTCTTCCACCACTCTGTCCTCGGAATCCCACTGGGGTTCGCACAACTTCCTGACGGGCCCGTACCAAACTCAACTGTCGTTCTACCTGCAAGGCCAAACCCACCTCTTCCTCCAACGTCGCTGCAGGTTTCACCGCCGCCATTGCCAATAATAGATCAGCTTGCAAGTTTTGGCGAAACATCGCACCCAGTTGGACTGCTTTACTGGAAGTGCCAACAGAACCTGACTTAACTGCAAGGCAAACGAATCCTCCCCACCCGCTGCCTTTGTCAAACGTCCCTGAAACTGAACCCGGCTAAACGTCTGGTGGATCAGTTCCAAGTCTTCCAATTTCAAAACCGTGGGAATTCTTCCTTTGTCCTTCCCAGGCCCTACCACTTTCCCACCATTCCGGGACACACACTCCAAAACCCGGTATAATTCATGAAGCAAAAAGGCGGTGGAGAATATCACCATCAAGAGTGTTGCAGTATGGTTATACCACTTTGGAAACACAACTTCTTCTGGCACCTCTTTTGCTTGCCACCACAACGACAGGAAAGTAAATGAGTTCTGTTTAATGTAACGCACTGGCTCCTTCCAATGAGCCACGAATGAGTTGGGCAACAGGATCCATGTTACAGACCATAGGGCTGACAGGGCTCCTGATACTACTCTCCTTGTGCGCGCGCTACAAGATTGGACAAGCACCCCCTGGAAGACAGTTGCAAATATACTTAACCCCAGCAACATGCCTTGACTCCAAGACAAGGTATAAAGGGAGGCAATAGCTCTCCCAAGCTCACTCTCAAAGTCCAATTCTTGTTGATTCAAGCCAAACATGGCTGCAGTTAGGCAATATTTAAGAATAAAAACAAAGTATAAATATATGAATTTTAAGTTCTTTTATTTAATATTGGCCAGGTCGATAGAAAACAGAACTGAGAAGCCTCCAGCTCCCAGTTCCTTCCCTATATACACATGCTACAAGCTAATATAAAATATAACACAAGCTTATGGTGCTAATCTGACTAATGCTTGGTGTAAACCTTACAGCAGGATCGCGGAATCCTCACTCAATGGTTCTGTGCCAGTTCCGATTCTCAACAGTTCCGCACCAGTTCCATTTCGAATTCCAAACGAACCGCGAAACTTCCAAGCACCTGTTCCATTCCATTCTTGATTCGAATCCAAATCGAATCTCGAAACTCCCCATTTTACCTGATTCTCGTTTTTCCTCGACTTGGACGCCCATCTGGCTCCTTGGCCTACTCCAAGCTCCTGCCCCTTAGGCGTCCCTGCCAGGACCAACTCCCCCTCCTCCTCCATACATCCAGACACAGCCTGCCCTGTCTTACCAAAGATCAGGGCAATGTGATGCTGAGGATAAACCTCAACCGTCACACACACCTGTAGTAAGATATCAGTGTCCTTAGCCCGTTTGTCCAGGTTAGTCAGCTCATCAGATAGGGGCTGAGGCGACAATAGGGGATTGATATGTGTCGCATCTGAAGACAAGTTAAATACCTTGGCTATTTTAAGAAAATGCACTCACAACCATTCAATCATGTCAGAGATCAAACTAGGATTAAGCTCATTCAGAAATCAGAGCATACGGATCTAGAGTCTTGGAGGGACCCTGAGGCCCAGGAGGCCCAATGGCACAAAGGGGTCTAGGAGGTCCAGGAGGCCTTATTGGACCATAAGGTCCATATGGTCCGAGTGGTCCAGATAACCCAAAAGGTTCTGTTAACACTCTATAGGTCCCATAGTCTCATTGGCCCATTAGGTCCTGAGGGACCTTCTAGACTTGGGAGACAATGACCCTGTGTGGACTCATAGTTCTGAGGTTTTCCTCCACTGTCTTGACTCAATTTTCAAATTTGGAGAATAGTTGCTCCTATTAGGAAAGGCAGTTTTAAATTTCCTTTTGACCAACTGACTTTTAATGGAGAGGCGGTTAAGATTATCTCTCCAAACAACTTAATTGTCATAAACTCATTCCACCAATTAAGTATCAATGAAGCTAGATATTACATGTTCAAGTTGAAAAAAATTTTGCTATACTTCATTAAGAAGATTATGGTATAATAATTGCATTGCGATTATCCCAATTAAATTTGGAGGCAGAATTGAAGAACTTAGAAACATAATAGTACAAAAATTGAAGTCCTTATAACAAGTTAGATATCCCCCTGATGATGTATTCCCATTACTTGCAATAAGTGGTGCAACGTGGGGTGCATAAACTGGTGTAAGTATGGCCTAGTACTAACCCCAGGAAACTGAGAGGTTTGGTATAAGTCCCTCATTGTGTAGGGCACAGCACTGGCCTGAGACTGAAAGAATGGGTATCATGAAAAAAGGATACCATCAAGTAATTGCTGAATGGTGTCTTGCAAAGCTTCAGGCTGCATTTAAAAAATATTGATAGAAACTTATGTTTAGACTGTTTAAAATTTGACCTTCTGGCTGCAAATAAGAATGTTTTTGAAAAAATCAGTCAAAAAGTGAGAATGGCGGCCATTTGCAAGTTTATGATGCTAATAGAAAGGATTTAAGTAATACTAACGGTTATATAGGCCAAAAGACCCTGGCCAATTCTCAGTGGAACCCCAAAAATTGAAATAACAAGATTCCAAATACTCTATGTACAAAAAAACAAGGTCGAGCAGTCATATTACTCTGACCATGTGGTGGGCACTGAGGTGTCCATCAGATGGTACTTCCCCAGCTGAAACCAGGTCCATTCAAGCATTGACGTGGTGACCACCCCCTTTTCATAGGCGTGGTGAGGGTCCTTGAGTTAAATTTTTTTGCAAATGAGGATTAACTAAAATGTATTAAATCATTACCCCACGGGTACATCTTGCCCTAAAAACAAATCCTATCCATTAGTCAGTCATAGTGAAGCGAGTATTCCAGGCTTTGATAGGCTGAATGCAAATATTTCCTTATCTGGACTGCAACAAGTTATTCCAAAAATATTATTGAATCCCTTTGACCCTCAATACAGCTTAAATACTGATTGGTCAGATATTGAGAGGAGTCTTTTCTTTTCTTATCCCCGTGCTACCTAATAAAAATCTTATAAAACTGAGCTTTTTATTAGTGTTATAATTTTAATTTAAACAGCAGTATTGGGTTTCAGTGGCATAAAGCACCAGCGTGCATGAACTCAGCTGGATTTCTAAAAAGTGATGCTCACTACGGGGGCTACCCTGTACACCAAAAATATACTCAAGAATGTAGTCTTTTAAAATGAGTAGCCCTCCAACTCTTCCCCTTTCCACTGAATTACAAGTAGCTTTGGAAAAGCAACTCGCCAGCGCCATATTTCATCTTAAAGAAATGGAGCAGCGCCCAAAAACTCCCCTCTTAAAGACAAGTATACCCCTGGTAAAGGGATTATTGCTTCCTTTTTGTATGTATATGAATCTGCTATGCATGGCGCCACTTATAAGCAAAAAGTTTGACACATCCTTCCATGCTTAAGTCACTTGGCACGCGAAATAATAGTTCCTTACATGGACAATCTGCATACCTGGGCACAGGTGAAAGTGGCTCTATTAGCTGAATTTGGTTCGAATCAGAGTCTTGACAGGGATAAACAGGCCTTTATGCGCCTTAGCATGAATGAGGGCAAACTGACCGCTTCCTTTGCTGAGCAATTTTACCTCACTGCGAAAAGGTTGTCAACGGCTAACATGCTAACCCTGGATTATGCTATTGCAGCCATGTTAATTGGGTTAGCGTCTCAACCCTCTCTCTTCAGGCATATCATTTCAGTGAAACTCCACTATAAAGCCTCCTGTGACATAAAAGAGGCTCTGTTAGACGGTGCTAATTTTCATTCATGTGCAACAATTAATGAGGCTGAGGTGAAACATTCAGTTCTAACCGCTGAAGGGGTTTCATCTGTAGAACAGTTGGGGTTGAGACCATATGTGCCTATCCTCCAGTGAAACCTGCTTCCTCAGTGAGACTTAAAAGAGATATCACTCCATCCTTTATTCAGAGACCTGTAAGGTAGTTAATACTATACTCTCGCCCAAGCTCACCAAAACTGCTGTGCTTTCACCTATGGCCAAGCTTGTAATTGTGCGCCATAGGCTACCCAATCTTATGTGTCTATCTCCCCTACCTCAATTGTGGCCTTGCCAGTTGTTGAGATTACCCATGGGGATGAATCTGAGGGGGTGATGATGATGTTGGCTACTATTTATTGAGAGCTCCTGCGGAAGTGGAGGTCCCTGATTGAATGAATGCTGAAGTAGTAGATAAAACCAAAATACCCGAGGAAACGTACCTCATACAAATATTAGGGGTGCCCAAAAGTTATTAAACTGCCAGTGAAGGTGATGAGTTCTTGGCTGGCTTGATTCAAACTCTTCAGCGGGTCAATGCCATGAAATCCATGCAGGATAAGTACCCTGAGACTTTTTATAAAAACTCCACTTTCTGGCTCAAGGAGGACTTGGCCTTGTCTCCTAACTTTGTAGGAACACTCAGCAAAGGTTGAAGTGGTTTCAAAAAGTCCAGGTAATGGCCATCCTGAATACTGGCTCCACAGTTAATATAAACTCTACTAAGCTCATCAAAAAGATAAAGCTGGCACCCGATTTGGAGTACAATCAAGAGTTTGGAACAGCCAGCCCAAACAATACTCGTGCCATTGGGGCATATTCTTCCCTTCCCATTCGAATTGGAAAGCTCATCTTATCAGCTCCAGCAGTAGCGTTGGACAACATCACCTATGATATGATCATAGGTACCCAATTTATGATCAAGTATAAGGGAATTATCAACATGAAGCAAGGTTTCCTCTCGTTACTCAACTATGAAGCCTCTTTAGTCTTATAAATTAAAGATTTTTGCAAGATCAAATACTCTTGACTAGTTAAATATCCCTTTTCAGCTATGACTTTGCATTATACCACCTTGGGGCGTAACATAAAGAAATTGCCCAATTCAGTTGACACAAGGGACGGTATCCCTTTCTATGCTGAAGATGTGGTTTTGATTAAACTTGGTGAACAACGAGTGGCGGACACCAAAATCTTGCTCCAGAACCCCCACCAATAATTTTTACACCTCGTAAGTTTTGAGGACGTTAGTCCCTTGGAGCCTCAGGTATTGCCTGGCGTTCTCAATCCAGTCTACCAGAGGCCAATTACTATGCTATTGGGGAACCTCACCGCAAAGGACATAGTTGTAAGAAAACACCAGAAGATTGGCAGAGGCTTGTTAAACCTGTGGAGGACATTGAACAAATTCTCTCCGTTGGCTCTATGTTGGATATGGGCCTGCCAACGGATAGCCTGGTATGTACCTTACCCAATGTCCATATCTCGGATGAGCTAACCCCCGATGAACTTGAAAAAGTTCACATCTTATTGGAAGAATTTAGCGAAATATTTTCCAAATCAGATATTGGCTATGGCCACATGAAGGGCTGGTGCCACCCCATTGATGTGGATGATGCCCATCATATTTGATCAAAATTGTTCCACAAATCAAAGGTGGAAGAACAGAAGATGAGGATGGAACTCAAGAAGCTAATAGACGCGGAGTATTAGTTCCTTCACAAAGCCCTTGGTATTGTCCTCTTTTGCTCATCAAAATGAAGAATGGAGGTCATCAGATAATCATGGACTGCCACTAATTAAATAACTTTACAAAAAAGGATAGCTATCCTGTCCCCTGCATTGATGAAGCTCTGCCCCAACTCTCTGGCTCAACTTCTTCTCTGCCATGGACTTGGCTAGTGGCTATTGGCAAATGGACCTTTTCCATAAAAACCAGGAGAAATGCTTTTATTTGCAGTGAGGGTCTCATTAAACCCGCTTGACTACTTCAAAGGTTGTGCAACGCACCTGCAACTTTCCAACGTGCTATGGACCATATTATGCTGGACCTAAAGTTAAGTTTCGTCATTTTTATCTCAATGGCATCACAGTGTTCTCGAAAACCTTTAACAAACATCTTGATCACTTAAGGAGGTGTCTAAAAGGTTATAGGAGTCAAACATGATGTTAAAGCCCTCGAAGTGTACCTTCTACCAAAGGAAACCGGATTTCCTTGGACATAACATTTCTCAAGAGGGAATACAGCCCATACAAAATAAGGTTTAAGCTATTTAAAAAACGCCTACCCTTAAAAATGATGGGATATTCAGGTTTTCCTAGGGATGATGGGGTATTACCATCAGTTTATCCCAATGTTCGCCCATCTCAGCAAACCCCTTGTATGGCTATTGATAAAAAAACCCTTTCCAGTGGGGAACGAACAGAAAGCCGCTTAAGAAACGTTAAAGCAGCTACTACAACAACGTCTTATCCTGAGGCATCCTAAATTATAATAAACCGTTTATACTGTTTACTGACACCTCGGACTACACCATTGGGGCTATCTTAGCCTAATTGGATGAAACGTTGTTGATCATCCGGTATCTTATCTCAGAAACTGCTTTCAAAAGTGGAACGCAACTACAGTGTTACAGTGAAGGAGTTCCTTGCCATTTTGTTAGTGTAAAGCACTACCGCCCTTTCTTATATGAGACCACCTTCACTGTAGTTATGAACCATGCTTCGTTGAAGTGGTTACAGAATATGAAGGATCTTACTGGCCGGTTATCTCGCTGGGCTTTAAAGCTCCAGCATTATGACATGAAGATTGAACACCGTGCTGGGACTCATCACATGAATGTTGATGGGTTGACTAATCTGTTAATCTTTCACTTGGATAATAGTGAGTCAGAGAGGTTACATGACCTCTTAATGAACCAAATGAATGGGAGAATGAGGATGAACCTGTTCAAAAGATGTTGGCCTGGCACTCCCATAACACCAAAGTGGAGAAGGGGAAGTTGTATAAGCAGGTGGGGACAAAATGGCTACCTTCCCTTTGGCCCTTAGAACGCATACCTGCTATCATATAAGCTCACTACACTATAGGTCATGGAGGGTCAAAGAAAACTTATGAGTGGATTAAGGATCGGTTTTATTTGAAATAAAATTTTAGAATCTATTGTTGACGTCTTGAAAACTTGTCTTATGTGTAAGGAGCAATCCAGTTGCAAGCCTAGATACTATTATCAACCAACTACCCCTCAACAACCGTTTTACAACATCAATTTGGATGTAGTAGGTCCCCTTCCTTAGACTACTAGTGGAAACATATATATCCTAGTAGCCATTAACAACTTCACTAAGTGGGTGGGAGCTGCGGCTCTTCCTTCCCAAACGGCTAAGGCCACAGCCACCTTTTTACATCAAAACATTTTCACTCGTCACAGCTGTTCCCAAGTACTACTCTGCGAAAATGGTAAAAACTTCACCTCCAAGAGTAGTCAAAATCCTGGCCACATCCATGGGAGCCCAACAACTTTCCTCATCTCCATATAATCCCTCCACAAATGGGACTGTGGAAAGTTAAATGGAACCTTAGTTTCCATTCTACGAAAGATGGCCTCCTCTGATCCTCTTCACTGAGATCAATAACTACCCAGTTCTCTTATGGCATATCAGATTAGCTATCACTGGATTTTAAAAATGTCTCCATTCCATGTCTTGTATGTGTGGGAACCAGGAATAACTGCTCTCTTATCTAAAGATTTTTTCCTCTAGAGTTGAGGAAACTGAAAAAGTCAAGAGAAGATTGTCTCAGCGCATCATCCAACTCCAATCTGAAGCTATGACCAATTTAGCGAAGATGGTGACAAAAGAAGAGCAGGCTGCCAATGAGCTCTGAACCCCCTAACTACATTCAATGTGCCTGACATGGTATTATACTACCATAACCGCATCACTCCTAGAAGTGGTAAGCTTGAGACAATTTGGGAAGGCCCTTTCGTCATCACTTACAAAATAGGCAATGAGTACTCCATAAAATCCTTTCTACTAGTATTACTATCAATTGGGTACATGGCCACTTCATATGCCCTATTCTCCTTCCCCACATTCTTGAGAGGGGTGATGTCAGAAATTTTCCCTCCCATCTGCAAAGTAAGAATGTTTCTGGTCAAAATCAGCTGAAAAGGGTAATGTTAGCAGTTTGCAAGTTTACAATACTAATACTAAGGATTTATATGATACTAATGATTTTATTGGCTAAAAGACCCTGGCTGATTCTTGGTGGGACCCCGCAATTTGGTGTAACACAATTTCTAATACTCCACGGGAAATAAAAATAATATCGAGCAGCCAGATTACTCTGACTACGTGGTGGACCCTGGGGTGTCCATCAGATGGTAAATCCCATAGATGAAACCAGGTCCATTCAAGCATTGACGTGGTAACCACCCCTTTTTTAGGCGTAGAAGGAGTCCCCTCAAGGTAAAATAATTTTTCTATGATGTGAATTGGCTGAAGCTCATTAAATAAGTACCTCACAGGTACATATTACCAAAAGTTAACACCCCATCCATTGTCCAGCCAAAGTGAAGCGAGTATTACAAGCTATGATAAGCTTAATGCGCATATTTCATTATTTGGACTGCAACAAGCTGTTTCAAACCTATTATTAAATCCCTTCAACCCTTGATATAGTTTAAATACTGATTGGTCAGACACTGAGAGGGTTCATTTTCTTTCTTATCTCATGCTACTTAATAAAAATCTTTTAAAACCCAGCTTTTTATTAGTGTTTAATTTTAATCTAAATAGTCGTTGTGGAATCCAGAGGCATGAAGCACCAGCAAGCGAGAATTCAGCTGGATTCCTACAGAGACAGTAAGCTCTAAATTGGCATGAAATCTCAATGTAGATGGCGCCATTGGGATTTTGGTCCTAGTAGGATGAACTCAGCACAAAATACTACCCTGTTCATGGTCCTGAGACTTTTCAGGAGAAAATGAAGAATCCATCATAGTGATTGACGTGTTTGGAAATGTGTAACTCAGAGTTGCCTCTGTAGTTAGCATCACTTATTAAGTTTTGTATTACATTAAAAAAATGACAGGTATTCTCTAAGTTACTTTGGTGGAAACTCCAGAAATAAAAGATTTGAATAAAAATAACAAGTACTGTTAACGAATAAACTTCGTTTTTATCATCAAAACAGGCTTAAAATTTATAGGTTTGGTAGAGACTCGCCTTCAATCTGATCTTTTCAATATTTGAGAGATCAAATCTCGTAGATTACATAAATGGGTTAATAATATCTTTTTTAGAAGACTTGATGATATCAAACTCACTGAGTTCCCCCTTAGCGACCAATGAATGAATATTTGGGGTAATAGATTGAGGACGGGAAGAATTTGGTGAATTACTGCAATACCTTATCAATTGTTCTACTCCAACTAAACAATGATTTCTGGGAATTAGCTGAAGACATTCAGTACTGGAGATATCATTTTCATGGATCACAATGGCCGTTCACTTTTATAATAAACCATAGAGCATTACTTGAAGAATGTGGTACTTGAAACTATCCCCACAATAATCCCATTTGCGTGAGATTATATTGACGATTGGCTTCAAATTAAATTTTGTGAAGAGCAGCAACAATCTTCTTCCTTGTTTACTTTCTCATAATCCTGGATTTGCGCCAGACTCATAAACTTAACACACAATATATCCAGTTGCTGATAAGACCTGAGAAAGACATTGAGAGCCTCTTTTTTAAGTTCTTTCCATACTTACCATTGCCTCATCATCAGAAAAATTAGACATTACCTTTAGATGAGGTTTCCAAGCACCTCTCAGCTGAATAGGAGGTCAAATTAGCTTGAATTAGGAATGTTTCTTTTCTTGACTAAATATAACAGGTTTTGATGATGTCATATAATTAAATGGTGTGTGCCTTCAGGACCCTTAAGGAGGAATAAATAAGGACACTATAAAACCCTACACTGGTCACCAAGGATACAATACCACAAGTCTCATATGATGATACTATAGTTGAAAAGTTATAAACTCTAATGTGGAAATGTACACTAAGTCCTACTGGATTTTAATCACACTTGAAATAGTCTTCATTAGATCACCTTCTCAAAAGTCACCATCAAAGCAGAAGAAGTTTTCAAGGACCTCTATGTCATTAAATTTTCTTGTGCATTTACCCCTTCCTTGTTTAGATGCTGTCATGGTGGTCACCAACGTCCTCACTGAGATGACTGAGTTGATCACTTTCTACACCATCATAATAATTATTCAAATTGTTCAATTATTGTTGGCCACATCACTTAGCAAACAAGATCCTCAAAGATGCTGTAAGCAACAGAGGCCCCAAATTTACGTCCAATTTTGGGAGTGTTTAAAAAATGTGGATATAATCACTATTCGCCGGAAGGGTTGCATAGGGCTGAGCCCACTAACCAACAGACAAACGATATGAAAATCATTAAACCACGAAATAAACGTACTAAACGTATGAAAAATGAAGCATATCTTTGACCTCACTAATTTACCTAATTTAACAACTCGCAGATCCTGTCTGATCACATTCCCTCTTCTTTCTACTATCCACTCTCTTCTTCTTTCTTCCAAAAGACCCCGCCCTAGTCTTTGCTTCTCACTAATATCTTTATCGCTTTGATCAACTTTGGCCCTTTGGCTTAGCTATCAATTATTTAATGGAACTCTTCTGATTTGCATCATCATTGAGGCTTCAGAGAAATTCACGCTATTTGCCAAACTAATATTACCTCTACATACTCATTTGAGTTGACATAATTTACCTATATCTCAAAGCTCCCTTCAGTAATTAATATACAATCCACCAAACTAATTAGTCTTTGATCAATTTGGCTTTTAGTTGACATAACCTACCACCCAAATCTTGAGGCTCACCTTAACTAATAAAGTATGATCCACCGGTTCTATGGCTTATCGTCCAGTCATATCAATTTCTTGACATTAACCCCCATTAACTGGAAGATAACTCTCCTATTGCTTATACGCCCAAAGTAACTTTGGATGTACTAGGTTGATAATCCTGACCACCCGCGGGATTCTTAATATTGTACACATTTATCTGAGATTTTACAATTATCAAAAACGGTCTAATCCTTATCTTGGAAAGCTTGTTCTTCCTTCCATTTCCATGTTGGTCATGGAACAAGACACAATCTCCTACAGCGAACTGCGGGAGTCTGCTACGTCTACTTTGGTCAGCCACATGGGCGCGAATCTTTTTGGATAAACTAGTAGAATAAGCTTCAGTTTAATGTTTTATCAGAGTGTCCATTAAGTTGGTCAAACAAAGCTGTGGTTCTACTCCGCGGATGTCCTCCACACAGGAGTAAAACAATGCTGGCAAAGCTGGATGTCTACCATAAAGCAATTGGGTGGGACTCTTCCCTGTTAATGAGTGGTAGCTGATTTTATATATGATGACGGCAGTGGATAGAATAGGTCTTCACTTAGAGGGGGAATTCTTTACAAGCTTGCGGAGAGTGTTCACCAATATTCTGTTAACCCGCTCAACAATCTCATTAGATTCAGGGTGGTATAGGTAGTTAAGGCCCCAAAGATTGCCATTAATTTATTCAGCTTGGGGATGAAATGTGATGTGAAATTGGTTCCGTTGTCCATGAAAATCAATTGTGGACAACCATGTTGTTGTATGACACACACCATAATGAACTTGGCGACAGTAACAACCCCTAAATTGCAGTGTTGGACTTTTGGAGATTTTTACTCGCTGGTGCTTATAAGCCTAAAAATCCAACAACTGAGGGAGAAAACCACTTAAAATAAAAAGGTTAAATAAATAGTAAAACTTAGGAATTCGAGTTTTTTTATTTATTTATTGATAGCTGCAGGGGTTCAGGAAAGATCCTTATTTTTCATTGATAATTCATATTTAGCATGTTAGAGTTTGAGGTTTTAATTGCTTAGCACATTCCAAATTAGTAAATATGCTAGAAGGACCTATCAGGTCATTTTAGACTCGCGTTAGTTTAGGAAACAGCTGAAAGGGGCTGACAATAGGGAATTTGGCTCCATGAGGTAAGACTTTCATCAATTTTACCCAATCACTGTGCGGGTAAAGAATCTCACTCCATTGGTCCCAAGTTTTAGTAGGAAACTTAGGGCCCCAATTTGTTGTTTTCCACTGAGAGTTGGCCAGGGTCTTTTGGCCAGTGGAATCATTTTTAATAAGAAAATTGATAGTTGTATTATCAGAAGTGGCTAAATGTCCAATGCTTCTCCAATTTTCCCCTGTTTGCCCCCCAACATTCTTACTTTGCAGCCTGGAGGGCAAATGTCTGACATCGCCCCCTCAAGAATGTTGGGGGGAGAATAGGGCCAAAGGAAGCGCCCATGAACTCAGTTTATGGTGTTCCTGGAAGCAATGGATTTGATAGAATATTCATCTCCTCGCTTGTAGGTAACTGAAAAGGGCCATTCCCAAATAGAGTCAAGCTTTTCACTTCTTGGAGTGATTAGGTTGTGGTAATAGAGTACTAAGTTGGATACCTGAAATGAGGGAAGAGGGGCCCGGAGCTCATTTGCAGCTTTGCCTTCTTTGGTAACAGTCTTTGCTAAATTAGTCATAGCCTCAGACTGTAGTTGGATGATGTGCTGGGCCAACTTTCTCATGGCTTGTTAAGGATTAGTCTTATCAGAGAAGACATCTTTAGCTAATAACGCTGGTACCCCAGGTTCTCACCCATATAACACTCAGAAAGGGGACATTTTAAGTATATGGTGATAGCTAAAGCAATAAGCCATGAGAGCACTGGGCAAGTAGAGATCCCAGTGAAGAGGGTCTGAACTGGCCATCTTCCACAATATAGAGATCAGGGTCCCATTAGCTCTTTCAACAGCCCCATTGGTGGACGGATTGTAAGGAGCAGAGAAAAGTTGTTGCGTCCCTCATGGAAGTGGCAAGAAGCTTTACCACCCGGGAAGTGAAGTTCTTTCCATTATCACAAAGGAGGACCTGGGGACAACCATGCCGCGTGAAGATGTATTGATGTAAAAAGTTAGCTGTGGCTTTGGCAGTCTGAGTGGAGAGAGCCACAGCTTCAACCCATCAAGTAAAATGATCTATACCAACCAAGATTATGATTACCCCCGGTAATCTGAGAGAGAGGACCTACCACATCTAAGCTAATGGTGTGATAAGGTTGATGTGGCGTCGTAGGTTGGTACTGATAACGGGATTTGAAGCGGGATTGTTTTTTGCAGGTCAGGCAGGCTTCCAATACTTCCTTTATGGTTTCCATGATGCCCTCCCAATAATACCGCTCTTTAACCCACTCATAGGTTTTCCTGACTCCGCCATGGCCCATGAGAATATGAGACTCCATGATCGCAGGTATGCGCTCAGATGGCCGGAGATAGGGCAACCATTTGGCCCCCATTTGCTTGTACAACTTCCCGCTCTCCACCTTGTTATTGTGAGAGTGCCGAGCTAACATCTTTTTTACAGGCTCATCTTCATCAGCCCACGCCCCAGGAGTCATTAGGAGGTCAAGCAACCTCTCAGCTTCACTATTGTCAAGGTGAAGAACAAGCAAACGCGTTAACCCAGCAACATTCATATGGCATGTCCTGGAACAATGCTCGATAGTCATATCATAATGCTGGAGCTTAAGAGCCCAGCGAGCCAACCGTCCAGTGGGATCCTTCATATTCTGTAACCACTTTAGAGAGGCGTGGTCGGTGATTACTTTAAAAGAGGTGCCATAAAGGAAAGGGCGGTATTGCTTAACAGCAAGCAAGACAGTTAAGCACTCCTTCTCAGTGACGCTGTAATTGCGCTCAGCTTTTGAAAACATTTTGTTAAAATATGACACAGGATGATCAACCCCATTTTAGTTCAATTAAACTAAGATAGCTCCAACGGCGTAATCAGAAGCATCTGTGAATAACATGAAGGGCTTGCCATAGTCAGGGTGACGGAGTATTGGCCTTTTTTGTAATAGCGCCTTCATGCTCTCAAATGCAGCTTTTTGTTCAGCACCCCCAATGGAAAGGAATGTTTTTAGCCAGGAGACGGACAAGGGGCTCACTGAGTTGGGCGAATTTAGGGATGAATTGATGGTAGTACCCCATCAACCCCAAAAAGACTTGTATGTCCCGAAGAGTTGTAGGAGGGGGCATCTTAGATATTGCTTCAACCTTGTCTTGTAGAGGTTGTATCCCATCCTGGGAGATGGCGTGTCTGAGGAAGTCCAGCTTCTTCTGGAAGAAAGTACAATTGGAGGGCTTTAGTTTCAGGTTGGATGCCCGCAAGCGTTAAAACACCTCTTTTAGGTGCGCGAGATGCTCATTAAAAGTTTTTGAGAAGACTGTGATGTCATCTAAGTAAATAATTACACAAATCAGCTTAAGGTCCTGGAGGATGTGATCCATGGCTCGCTGAAAAGTGGCGGGTGCTTTGCACAAACCTTGAGGTAACTGAGTGGGTTGAAATAAGCCCTCGCTGCAGATAAGAGCGCACTTCTCCTGATCCTGTGGAGTAAGGTCCATTTGCCAGTAACCGCTAGCCAAGTCCATGACGGAGAAGAATTTAGACCCAGAGAGTTGGGCTAGCGCATCATCAATGCGGGGGATAGGACAGCTGTCCTTCTTAGTAAGGTTGTTCAGCTTATGGTAGTCCATAACCACCCAATGACCCCCATTTTTCTTCTTTATCAACAGGAGTGGGGAAGACCAAGGGCTTTGGGATGACGCTAGCAACCCAGCATCTAGCAGCTGTTTGAGCTCCATTCGCATCTGTATCTCTTCAACTTTTGACTTGCAGTAGGGCTTAGCGTGGATAGGATGAGCATCCCCAACGTCAATGGTGTGCATCCAACCTTTCATATGTCCATAGTCATTATCAAACTTGGAGAAGATATCGCTGTAGGACTTTAGTAAAGAATGAACTTTTGTAAGCTCCACGGGAGTTAAGTCCTCTGAGATATGAGCAGTGGGCAATGTACATATTAACTGGTCAGCAGGTAAGCCCAAATCTGCCTTAGACCCAATACAGTGGACCTGGTTTATGTCCTCAAGGGGAAGCAACAAGCCTCTTCCGATCTCCTGGTGCTTTTTCACCACCATATCCTTCTTGGTAAGGTTTCTGAGTAGGAGGTTAATAATGCGATGATAAGCAGGATCTAACAACCCCTAGCAGAACTCTAGGCTCCAAGGGGCTAACTCCATCAATGCTTTGCTAGGTGCAATAAGAAGTTGCGGGTGATTTGCATAGTAACCTTGGTGTCTAGCACCTTCTGTTCACCCGCTTTGATTACTACCTCTTCTGTAACATAGAAAGGGATACCCTCGAGGATGTCCACTGATGGAGGCAACATCTTGGTATTACGTCCTGCCATTGTGTAGCGTAGGGATAAGGCAGAAGAGGGAAACTCAACAGTACATGTGAAATCTTTTTATTGAGCTCTTCATTGGCTAAAATCAGAGGTACCTCATAGTTAAGCAGGGAGAGATAGCCCCTGTTTCATATTGATGATCCCCTTATACTCAAGTATGAACTGGGTACCAATTGAGCATGTCGTATGTATTGTTGGTTAAGGCTACCGCTGGGGCTGAGAGGAGAAGTTTCCAAAATCGGATAAGTAAATATGAGTAAGCCCCAATGGCGCGAGTATTGGTTGGCCCTGCCGTTCCAAACTCTTGAGTATAGTCAAGTCAAGAGCCAACTTAATTTTTTTCACAAGCCTTGAAGACACAACATATACAGGAGAACCAGTGTCAAGAATAGCCTTAACCCGCACTCCCTTAACAACAACTTCTACTTTAGTTAAAGTTCCAACCAAATTGAGGGGAAGAGCAAGAACCTTCTTGTGATTGAGCGTGGAGGCGAGGCAGTTGGCAGTCTCAGGATATTTCTCCTGGATAGTTTGCAACGTATAAACACTCTGAGGGAGCCGAAGCATAGATGCAACAAGCTGATTCGCGTCACTGGCGGTATCAATAACCTCCAGGCCTCTCAACACCTGATAAAGATAGGTGCGGCTGGGCACTTTAGCCCAATCCACTCACTCTGGTTTTAAGTGACTGGGTACCTTCACTTCCCCTGGGGCTCCTAAGACATAGCGACCGTTATCTTTACAACCCCCTCAGTCACGTCATCAGAGGGATTCTCAATACAGGTTAGAGAGTCCATAGGGGGTGTGGGGAGGTCAACACTTCCCTTCTTAGGTGGAGGTATGGGATTGGCAACAGCTTTAACTTGAGCCTTAGGAGGGATAGATTCAGTTTGCCCCATGGTTATAGGTTTAGTGCAAGGGACAACTAAAGGTGAGGCCGATGGGGATAAAGTTAGCGCCTTTTTTAGAATGTGACGCTTCAGGCACTTTGGGAAACTGCTCTGCCAAAGGAGGGGAGCCAGACAAAGTGATAGCTAGCTGCGTCGGCTGCGCTTTTGAACCAGAGGATGAAAAGGGCAGTGCCATGAAATTGGATACTTCAACTTCAACAGCATTAGGCCGAGCAGTGGCTGGGTGCTTTGGTGCACCAGGTGGTTTAGCTTTTGTGACCTGGCCATTTGACCCGTTGTTAGTGGGGGCAGATGGAACCCAAGGAAAGGGTTTAGACTTAAATGTAGGCTTTAAAAATAAAGATGAGCCAGCAAAGGGGCATCTACTTTCACCAACGGGGTTTGTTGAGCTGAAACCGATGAGGAGCACTGCCCTGTCACAGCTATAATCATTGGCAACTCCGCAGGGTCAGGTTTCCAAAGGGAGACAGCATAGTAGATGCAACATTGGGTGGCGGGGAAGCTTGACTCATCGCTCCTTGTGTAGGATCAAGCTCATATATCTCCGCCACCTCTAACAAGGCCTCCTTTATATCGTGTACATTTTTGAAAGTGCGCTTTATGGAAGTGAGATGCATGGCTAACGCAGGATAGGCCACCAAGCCAGCCAAGATAGCTGCAATAGCATCATCTAGGGGTAGCATCTTAGCAAGCAAAAGGGTTGCACTTTCATGTAAAAGCATTCAACAAAGGAGGCGACAGATTTACCCTGTGATAGGCTAAGGCACATGAAGGCCTGTTTCTGCCTTTTCAAACTGCGTGATGAGCCAAATTCTTCAGTTAGGGATTGCTTCACCTCCGCCCAGGTGCTAAGGGTAGCCGTGTGTGGAACCATGATCTCTTGGGCACCACGACTCAAGAAAGGAAGGAGGTGCTTAATTTTAAGATGATCCGTTGACCCTTCCATAGCAACTTCATACATAAAGAGGAAAACAGCAACACTTCCTCACCCGGGGTGAACTTATCCCTAGAAGGGGGTTTGTAAATGAGAGGAGAGGCCCCATAAAGGCCTGGTGAAGAGGGCTGCTCAAGCCTTTTGAGGCGAGACAAAGCACTGGCTAGTTGCTGCTCCAAGGCAGTCAGCCTTAATTCCGAGTTAGCTGTCAATTTTTTTAAAGAATTTGGTGGTATACAGGCACCCCTGTAGTGAGCACCACTTGTTGAATTTTTGGAGATTTTTAACTTTCTGGTGCTTATAAGCCTAAAAATCCAACAACTGAGGGAGAAAACCACTTAAAATAAAAAGGTTAAATAAATAGTAAAACTTGGGAATTTGAGCTTTTTTATTTATTTATTGATAGCTGCAGGAATTCAGGAAAGATCCCTATTTTTTTATCGATAATTCATATTTAGCATGTTAGAGTTCAAGGTTTGAATTGCTTAGCACATTCCAAATTAGGAAATATGTGAGAAGGAACTATCAGGTCGTCTTAAACTTGCATTAGTTTAGGAAACAGCTGAAAGGGGCTGACAATAGGGAATTTGGCTCCATGAGGTAAGGCTTTCATCAATTTCACCCAATCACTGGGCGGGTAAAGAATCTCACTCCATTGGTCCCCAGTTTTAGTAGGAAACTTAGGAACCCAATTTATTGGGTTCCACTGAGAGTTGGCCATGGTCTTTTGGCAGGTGGAATTATTTTTAATAATAAAATTAATAGTTATATTATCTGAAGCGGCTAAATGTTCAATGCTTCTCCAATTTTCCCCTGTTTGCCCCCCAACATTCTTACTTTGCAGCCTGGAGGGCAAATGTCCGACATACAGATCGCTCTTGCTTCTACCCATCTGGTCAAGTTATCTGTTACTACTAATATACTTGTAGCAGTTTGCCCCAGTTGGCAGAGGCCCCACCACATCAAGGGAAACAATGTGCCAAGCGAAATGGGGCTTAACCAGATGGTAGGTAATTACTTTTGGAAAGGTTTCTCCGCTTAAACTGATGAAAACAAGAAGTTTTCTCAATCACGTCATAGTACATGCTCTCCCAATAATAATGAAGTCGCAAAAACTACAATGTATTTTCTTAACCCTCCATGACCTACCTTCTTGTGTGCATCCCAAACAAATGCTAGCCTGGTAAAAGGTTTTGGAAAACTCAGCGTCAATTCCCCAATTTTCTCATATAAGTCCCCATGGCGTAAAAAAAGGTGTTGCGTCTAAGCCATCCAGCTTTTTTATCACCTGTGACAGCTTGTCATCATATTTGTCAACAATCATCTTCTTGAACCTTATGTCCGCCAAATCTGCCATAAAGGCTACTGTAGTTAATTGCAAGAGACAGTCCGTGTTATGGTGTTTTTCCACTAGCTAGTGAACTATCTCAATGTCATAAGCTTGGAGCTTCAGTCTCATCGTGCAAGCCACCCTTAGGCTCCCAAAGATTCTGCAACCAACGCAAGGATGCATTATATGTTGCCACTTTGACTTTTTTTACTCTGTGGAGGTATACCTGAAACTGTTTATACACATATATCACCGCTAAGCACTCCCATTTGGTCGCGGTGTAATTTTTTGTTCATGGCAATTTAAGCTTCAGCTTTAATAAATGATGGGGTGCTCCACACCATCATCATCCTTCTTGGATAAAACTGCCCCTACGGCGGAAAGTGAAGCTTCCGTTTACACAATAAATATATTTTTAAAATTGGGGTATTGCAAAACTGGCACACTAGACATTGCAGTCCACAAGAAATCAAAAGCGTTTTGATGATGTTCAGTTCAGTCGGAGGTGGCGTTTTTTATTCAATAACTCAAAGAGCGGTGCCCCAATACAGTTGAAGTTAGGAATGAACCGCTGGTAGTAACTGCCATCTCCAAAAATACCTGGATATCTTGCTTATTGCTTAGCTGAGGTAACTTATGTATAGCTTCCACCTTTGCCAGCTGAGGTTTGAGCCCTTTAGAAGTCTACCAAAAACCCAAGGTATTTTAATTGCTCCTTAAAAAAGTGATACTTTTGAGGTTTGATTTTTTTGTTGGCTTCAGCGAGTCAATGGAACACTTGGAACAAGTGGTCAAGATGCTCTGTTAATGTCCATGAGAATACATTGATATTGTTGAGATAGACTAGAACGCAGGACAGCTTTAAGTCACACAAGATCGTGACCATCGTCTTCTGTAACATAGATGGGGCGTTGCACAGCTCCTTAGGCATACGTATGGGCTGGAACAACCCCAAGGTGATTATGGCGCATTTCTTCCGTTTTTCTGCCAGTACCACAATATCAATCCTATGGCAGAAAATAGTTGTACACCTCTCATCCAATCTAAAGCGTCATCAATCCACGAAAGTAGATATAAATTATTTTATAATGTTGTTAAGCTTCCAATAGTCAATTACTACTTGGTTGGTGAAGTCCTTTTTCTTAACATTTAGCACTGGCGATGCACATGACTCTTTGATGGATCTAAAATTCCCTGTTTGATCAATTTATCAACCTCCTAGGATGTAACATCTTCTGTAGCTTTAAAGCAAAGGATAGGCCATGGCTAGATGGAAGGGTGATCTCCCATATCCAACCCAATTCATGATTCCGCATATGAATCCAAAATCGTGGTCATCAAAGCGAAAGTGCCTTGATATCTTATAAATAGGGCCATCGCCCTATCTATCTGTTCCTCTGAAAGCCCCATTAGAAGCCTCCCACGGAATTAAGGTCAATACGCCAGATGAGGTTTTTACCTGTAGGCCAATGTCCTCCCAAGAACCAGTAAAAATACAGTGAACCTCATTGATAGAAGTCAGGTGCAGATAAGCCACCTCTTGGTGCCTTTGCACTGTCATCAACTCGTTCCATAGGTTCACTATAAATACCTTCACTTCCCCCTGCCCTGGTAACATTAGTCCTGGAGTCGCATGGGGTTCAGACTGTGATTGTTGGTTGGCTCCCATAATTTCACCATACAGCCCTTCTGGGATGTATATTTCAAGATCAGTCCCTATAATTACATGATGCCCAGAGGGTATGCTTAAAGCACCTGCAGCCCATAGCAGATTTCATCATAATCATAAATCTGGTTAAAAAGAGCTCTGGTCCTTCACTTCATCCACTGATATTAAGCATGAATCACGCTGTTGCTATATGTGAGATTAATTTTACTGAAGCGGGTGGGGTCCTTTGGGACTCCATTGGAGGTGAGAAAGATGGGGATCCGTTGCCCCAGGATATAAATGTTTCTTCCGCCATATTGACCACCACCCTGAATTGGCAGTCGTATGTCGCCCTGATCAATATTCATAGTTATTATTAGGCAGAACCACCGCTAGGGTGGATGCACCAACTGATCTGAACTGAACATCAAAGTCAACGCACTGTAAGAGCCCTGTGTTACAGTGTTCTGTGCCCCATGGTCCCATACACTACTTGATGCTCTACATCAGGCTTCAGTGGAAGTTTATTCACATGCTTGGTGGATATTTAAATTAACTGGAGCGCCAGTATCTATAATTTCTTGGACTAGTGTGTTTTCTATGAAAATATCACAGTATATACACTCTGAGTAAGAGAACCATTGGTGTAAATCACATGCACATCCAAGGGCATTTTATTATTGAGAAAAGTGACAATAACAGCGCTGATATGAAGATAATCCTGAGCAACCTTCTCTACTGGATTTGCAACAATCACACCCTCTAGTTCTAAAACATCCGTTTAAGATCTGACTTCACCCATGGTGTTACGCTCAAGGATCTGGCAGAATAACTGTTTTGTCCAATTTGTTGAAACCCCAAGTCTGTGTTTGTTCTGTCTCCCTCAAGGGGGAAGTTGGGGGCATCGCTGAGGGTTTGTTGGTATAATAAATCGTTGGGGTGATTACTGGGTCAATGTAAACGGACTGGTTAGAATTTTCAGGGACAAATTATTTGGATAAGTGGAGGTCGATCATCCCGCCTCTACTCTGCTTAAACCTTCCCTTTTCAGTCAGGGCTGTTGGTAGTGCATAGCCATGCAGGTTGCTGCAGCTAGCCGCATAATGCCCTCTTTGGACGTAAGAGAAGCAGGAGTTTGTATATGACCCACATCTCTGAATCACCCCCCCCACAAAATAACACAGTCCAAAAATTAACTGGGGGATTCTAATCTGACCAAGAATGGGTCAGATGATTATAGTGAGGATGGAAAGGACTTGCCCGAGTGTCAGGTGGCCTAGTATTATCCTACATATCAAAGCCATATCTTTGTTGTCTGTTTCCCAAAGAGGATTCAGTAACAGTCACAGGGGATTATTGTTCCACTTTGAGGGCAATAAAAGTGACGGATAAATGGCGTTAATAGTTGCCAATTTGCAATATTGCCGCATCATCTTGTAAGACGAGGACCATAGCATTATACAGCTCCCAATATGGCTTAGCAGCTGTCGTCAGTGCAATGCCCACATCCTCGTTAGTTAAGATATCTGCTCCCATTATCATGTGGGCCTCAGCCATGAATTGCTCCACAAACTCCACCAGGGACTCGTTCCATTGAATTTGTATTTTAAAAAGTCAGCCTTGCGCTACGCCATCTTTGCCAAACCCTCAAACAAGCGGAGCACGGTTACCTTCACATCCTGATATGTTACAATGCTATTCTTAAGATAACATATAGCTTGGTCCGCACTCTCTACATCCAAAGCAGACAACAACAGTTTAGCCTTACACTAACCCAAAGCCCCTTCCACTGCAAATTTAAACTGCTTGCAAAATCCATGTATGCTTTTGTCTCAGTTAAACGGGGTCAGCTTGTCAATGCAGACCTCTCCCCCACAAGCAATATGATTCATTTTATGCTCTGCACATCGTAGCTGCTCAGTAAAGCTTTTCAAGCAATTGGGAAGTTTCTGGATTGGCAATCAACCAAGTGTAGTTGGTGTAAAACCTTGTCAAGCTGATCCGTTATACCTTTATTTTCCTGAAAAAGAATTTTTTGCGTCTGAAGTAGGGTATCCAGGACAAATTTTAGTTCCGTTTATTTGGATAAGTCAATAAACTGGGGTTGTTTCCCCTCGAGTTGAGCCTGTTGCGCAATTACTTGGTGAATATAGAACTTTTTAGGTGTTGCTCAATGGGCCCCTGTAGTGAGCACCACTGTTATAAGATTGGTAATATGGTCACTATTTTCTAAAAAGGTTGTACAGGGCTGAGCCCACTGAACAACAGAAAAATGATATGAAGAACGTTGGTCACAAAATAAACGTATAATATATAATAAAGCAATAGTTTAGGTCACACTATTTTTATTTAATTTGATTTAACTCACAGATCATTTCTGCTCACAATTCCCTCTTCTTTCTACTATTCGTTCACTTCTTATTTCTTCCAAAAGACACCTCTCTTGTCTTCGCTTTTAACTCATATCTTTGTCACTGGTCAGTTTCAACCCTTTGGCTTAGCTATTGATTGTTCGCTGGAACTCATTTGATTCTGAATCATCATTGAGGCTTCAGTGGAATTCACTCTATCTGCCAAACTAATATTACCTCTATCAACTCTCTTTAAGTTGACATAATTTACACAAATCTTAAAGCTCCCTTCAGCAATTAATATACAATCTGTCAGACTAATTTAGCTACAATTAAGTTTCTTCTGGTTGACATAATACAACGCCTAACCCATGAGGCTCACCTTAAATAATAAAATACAATTCGCTGAATATATGGCTTATCATCCCGTCATGAAAGTTTTCAACAGGGAGACATTACTGGCCATTTGCAAAATTCTCTCATGCAGCTCAAAACTTTCTATCCTCAGTTAGACATCCAGAAAGAGAGATTAACTAAAGTTCTTATAAATTTCTACAAAAATGCATAAACTTTGATACTGGAAGCGTAACCTCCCAACTACCACTAGCTCAGTTCTCTAAAATCTGAAGAACTCATCCAAAGGTGCATTTCTTTTTTTATAATTATGGCTAAAACCTCAAATATATAACCTTAGTCCCTGTACTAGTACAGATTAATGGAAGAAAATGATAGAATATCAGGAGCTGAGGATGATTCATAAATAAGTGAATTATTAATGGGTCAATGTCTTGAGAATATACACGAAATAAGCCGTTTGGAAATGGCAAAAAGGACTATAATAAAAACTTGGGGGACTTAATTTTAGTAAACGCAAAAAAACCTCCACTCAAAGCAGCCCTGATAGAAACTAAAGCCTAAGTGTGTTGGACCATTTAAAATAAATTTCAAGGTGGACCAGACGCCTATCATGTTGACCTTTCTCCAACTAAAAAGTCCTTAAGATCCTGAACAAGTTCCTTTTAACACCCTAATATGGGACCATGCCAGATACCTCAGACTCTATCATGGTAGATGGACAGCCTGAGTATGAGATCAATACCATCCTAGACTTAAGATTGTCACGCAGCCGTCTACAATACTTGGTATCTTGAAAGGGTTATGCAGAGACCATAAATAGCTGGTTGTTTGCCAAAGTTTGACTCACGATCATGTGTTAGTTGGATAGTTCCATCATAGTTTCCTAACGCTGTAGGCCTCTTGTCCTCAATATCATTCCATGCCGCAATAAAGCTTTAAAATCCTTTTAAGTAATATTCCCTTGCTGACTTCCCTTCATGATGTATAGTTCCCCACTTAAGAGTTGAGAGTGATATCGCAGCTAATTTCATCAAGCTTGAAATAGAGCGTTCCATATGAAGTTCTGGGGACCTACCTAAAAAGATTTCAAAGACCCCCTCAAAAAAATAATTGCAATATTTTAGTAATAGTCTTGAAATGGGTAATTATACTTTAAGCTGGAACAACATGCCAAAATGATACCAGAGCATAAAAAAGGACTTAATCCTGTCTAAAATTCAAAAAAATTAAGGAATACAGGTCAGAGAAATAAGAAAGATTTTGCAATATGAGATTGAGCTGCTTATTGACACTATAATCCTGGATTTTATTTTAGGACCTGATCAATCCGCTCCAATCTCACCCTTTATATTTATTATTTACAAAAACCTAATTACTCACTTTTTAAGCTTGTTCAAATAGTAAAGTTATAAAATTCATTGTCCCATATAGTCATTATTACTTTACTTAAGAGTTTGCTTTAAAAAAATGCCAAAATTTTTAAACCAGTAGTTGTTTTTATGCCATGAGCTGGATTCCCCTATAGAAGTAGCGAATATGCAATTTGGCTCCACTGCTAATTTCGAAGCCTCTTCAACCACACCATTATCTATAAGTTTCAAGTCCTTCCAAAATCACAAACTTTGTTGCCTGATTCCTCTCACCTTATGATTATAATAAATTTAAAAAGTATTTGAGGTGGGTTATAATCATAATTCTATGCAACAAAATATATTGTGAAATATAAAGGACTTCTTTGGACGTTGCCTCTTCCTGTCTCTAGATGCTTTGACTTTCCTGCCTTTTATACCTTAAGACTTGAAGATAAAGGCATCATGCAGTTTAAAATTAAAACAACTGCTTCAAATAATACCTGTGGGTGTTTAAGTACAAGCCATTTAATTTGGTTTATAGAATTTTCTAGTGTTGTTCTAATGCATCATCAACATATTCCATGCAATTCTTTGATAAGCTACTGATTCACCTATTACAACGATATTGTTTTTAAGTATAAGGAGGAATATCCCTCAGATTTAGTGAAGGCTCTTGAAGCAATTGACAAAGCTAAACTTTGACTAAAACCTTTGTATGCAAATTTAACAGGGACTCTTTCTCATATTTGGTAAATGTATCATTCAAGAAGTGTAAGGCCTAAAGGGCTAGCTATCAAGCTAGATAGGGGTGTGCACCTCTTTAAGCCTAAAAGGGTCCAAACCCCAAGGCTCTTCCCCTCACCCAGATCTCTGACCTGGGCATATCCTAGATGAGAGATGGGTAGCTGGTGCTCATCCCTTCTTGAAACACACCTTTGCTCATCTTCCCCTCAATTCAAACTCATCTAAGTTTCATAATCTGAAAAGTTATATTTAAAGAAAATTAAGCAACTTTGTGAAAAAAATTGGAAAATGCAGAAACTTCCCACCGCTGTTTCCTTTCCCTGTCCTCAGTAAGTGGCTCAACCAGAACTCAATCTAATTGGGGAGACTACCCTAGCAAGTCAAATCCGTGTAATAAGTTGTAAAAAAAAGGGTCAAAAATGAGGATAAACCTAGCACCTATAACAAAACTAAAATATAATAAACTTGGACATTCATAAGTTGAAAAATGGCTCAAGAACAGCTTGAAAACATTAACTGATATTTTTCATGGCTATTAAGCGTTCAATAACTGTTAGTTAATGGGATCAAATTTAAAAAATTCCTTGTAGTTGTAGTTCATCTTAGCAGCTCTCCCCCCATTCCACCATAAGACCCAGCACCCTGCTAATGGTAGGATGTTGGGTTATTCTTTTTTGTTTAGTTTTACTTTAGTTTATTAAAACATTTTATTAAAGAGTCGTAAGTTTTGGTATTTTACTAAATTAAACGGCATATGGGCAAAATATCATAGGTTGTAGCCTTTCCAACCTCTGCTCCAACGCGCTCACCTATAGTCCCCTTGAAACCATCTGTGCCTTGTGGATTCTGGCTGCTCTTGTGGATCATGACATACTCACAAAAGAAGACAGGTTTTCCTTGACACATTGGGTTCCTAACACTATAACCCAGCCTAAAAGTAATGCAGTAAAGTTGTGTGTTTCAAATCTCTTGACTGAACTACTCCAAAAACCAAAGCTTATATTCCCTCTTGGGAGGGGTCCTTAATTGTTGTCCATGGAATACTCTTAAAAATAATACAAATGATTTTATTAGCTTGTGCTTCACAGTCCAGGATCTTTTTGTCTCCTTCACTTCATTTCAAGCACCCAGAGTTTGAGGCTCTCCATAGTTTGCTCATGTTAGTACACAGCCAGTTGTTGAATTTTGATGAGAGGGGGAAAAAGCAATAGTTGTGAACTCCTGTGATGAGAAGACAATCCGCTGATGATTATTGCACAAGTTGCCTCTACAAAATCAAAGATTGCAAAGAGTGCAAGAATATTCAGCCAAACACTCACAACACGGTCCTAAGTTATCACTCTGAGGCCTACTCTACCCCTCTCAGGGTTTAGAGACATAATGGTCCATTTGGACAAGTCTCATCCTGAAAATCTCCCCCACCCCGAGATATTCCAGAAAACCCTTTGGGGATGGTTGCAATTTACATAAACCCTGTAGCCCCAGCTATTAATTCCTACAATATCTCCCTTTTCTATCAGGTGGAGGAGAAGCGTCATGTGGATCCATTTTATGAGGATCTTTCAAATGTGCGGCCCTTATTAAACTCTGATGATCCTTACTCTGCATATTTTTCTATGCTCAGGAAGCAGCTATTCCCACCCAGTTCATCAATAGATACTTAAAGGTTTGCAAGGGTTTTTAAGGTTGAAAAATGATTCAACTTTTTGCTTCTTTTTATGAGATGAATAAAATTGATCATGCTTACTTTTATTCTCCAATATTAATTCAGTAGGTCAACAAAAAATAGATTTAACTGCCTTGGTGGACACTGTATCTACAGAGAATATCATTGCCCTAAAGCTAGTACAAGCTTTAGACCTTGCGGTCACCTCAGGTTCCACAGTCTTGGAGCATTACGGGTACCTATTCTTACACTTCCCCTTTCTAAGCCCATGTGTTTTGTGGCCCATAAAGGTGAACTTGTAGCCTAATTTGCAGCAATCCTATAATTGCAACTTCCCAGTGGTTTTGGGGGTAGAATGGTGGCGCCTACAGTCAGTGAGTATTGAATTGAAGAGGAGTAAGTTAGCTTTTATTTCCAATTAGCACTCAGGTGAAATTACCCTCCTTCCCACTTTAGCAACGGACATTGCAGTGGCAGAAGGTGTGGAATACTCTTCTATGAATATTGTGCCTGAACTTCCCACTTTGCCCCTGATCCTTGCTCCATTCAATTCATTTCTCAATGTGAATGGGGCCTATAAGCTGCCCAGCCACTCATAATTTTATCTGAGCTTAACGGTGGATTTGATCAAAAAAATGCCCATTTTACTCCTACATGGCTGGGAAGACCAGGCATTAAAGACCTGGATTGGAGATATGGTAAAGAAGGGGTGGATGATCAAGAAAACCATCCTGTATCTTCGTCAGTGGTATTTGCGCAGAATAAGGATGGTTTTATAAGGCCAAATATGGATTATAGATATTTTGAACAATGAGATAGTCCTTGTTCCCTACTCACCCCTTGAGGTGGCAATTTCCTAGGCTATTTATAAAACCAAAGTTTTCTCTACGCTTGAATAGAGATACGTTTTCATCATTCGTGAGTCAAGTTTGGCCAAGAGTGGCTGATGGCAATCTTCACCCATTATGGAATATAATAGCATTAAGGCTATGCCATTCGGGTTAAAAAATGTTCCAGTTGTGTTCCAATGCCAAATCGATGATGCTTTGGGTATCTCACATTCTCCTAAGCAATTGCCTAAAGTGGATGACATCTTAGTCCACTCCCCAATGGTGAGAAGCATGCTAAGGTTTTGATGGCTGTGGCGACGCACTTCAAAAAGCTGGAATGGTTGCCGAACCCTCTAATCGTGAGTTCTATAAGGAAGAATTTCAGTTTATAGGTAACTTAATCTTAAGAATGAGCATGCCTTAACGCCTTCAAAACTTGGAAGCTAAGATTCTCATGGCCCCCTCCAGTAACACAGAAGCAACTGGGAAGTTTTTTAGGATTCATCACTTTCCTTAAGAAATTCTCACCAGTCATTTCTGATTGGCTTCTCCCCTTCACCCCCTTAAAAGGTAAACGCCCTATTTCCAGGACACCTGAATTCCAACAGGCAGGTAACGCAACTATGAAAGTTTTCATTACTGTCCAGTATTGCGTCATGTAGGTGAGGATAAGCTTTTTATTGCGGCTTGTGATGCATCTGGCACCATATTTGGTGCTGTCCTTTTACAGGCACATGATGAGCGGAACCTGTAGCATATTTTTTAAGAAGTTCAAAGTCATGAAACGCGCTTGAGACATCTATGATAAAGAGTTGACTACCATCTCTTGGTCATTGGTTCACTAACAGTATCTTTTACAGGGGGCTAAGTATCATGTCGTTGTGCGCACTGACCATAAGTCACTTACCTATTATTGTAAACCCCAAAAGTTGGCGCACAGAAAGACTTGGACACATTGAGACCACCTAAGCTTCAAATTTAGCTATAAGTTTGTAAAGGGTCTGCCTATATTTGACCATATATCCTAAGCCATAATCCCCTAAAGATTACCTCTTTTGAACTAGACTCTAAATTATCACAGTAAATCCCCCTGATCAGGTCAAAGCTTAGCCACATCCAGCCATTGCCGTGGTACCATCCCCTACACCACAACCTAAACCAATCCCAAGCCCAAGACCAAGACCAAACCTAGATTCAAATACAAACCAAAATCCCTCGGTTCTACAACTAATCATCATAATCCTACCTTTAAGCCAGTGAGTGAAGATGTCTCAGCTAGCACAAACCTGGTATCCCCTGTCAATGAAGAATTCGAAGTCACTCCACCTGGACCAGTTTTAGATCTCCTACCAACCAATGTTCTCTTCTGGATGCTGTTATGGCATCCTAGTCTACAATTTCTAATAGCCAGGACATCCTAGGAAGATTGATGCTTATGCAATCCTTTCTGGAAGGTATTTCCAAAAGGAATAGAGTATTATTTTCATGAAAAGTTATTAGTTCCTTCTGGACTACACTCCCAAATCATAAGGGAACATCATGGTTCAATGACCATGGAGCACCCTGGAGCTAAAAAACGTATCACTTAATCAAATGAGGTTATGATTGGAACGGACTGACGAAGAAGGTTTCCACCTGGATAGAGCAATGGTTGATCTGCGCTAGGTCCACTTCAGATAGGACAGGATGGAATGGCCTTCTCCACCCTCTAAAACAGGAGGCAGGTCCATGTACATCGCTATCAGTGGATTTCATTGCAAGTTTACCCATATCTCGTGGGTATAATGTGATCATGGTGGTAGATTGCTTTCCAAATTATTCTATCTTTATTCCTTATATGACAATCACTGTGGCTGAGGATATGGTACTGTTGTTTGTGTTAAATTTGTTCGCCATGTTTGTGGTTCCTTAGGAAGTAATTAGCGACAGGAGGGCTCAGTTTAACTCATAACTCTGGGAGGCCTTGTGTGAGATGTTGAAGATAAAACCTTGCAGATTATCGAACTATCACCCCAAACAGATAGCTAAACAGAGCATACCAACCAGTCCTTAGAAAGTATGTTTAATACTATGCAACGGCTTCACAGTATACATGGGTAGCAGATCTTCCTGTGGCCCAATTCTTATACAATATCCCTCCATTCTTTAATGTGGATGTCAACCATGTATTTTAACTTGGGATATAACAACGCCTTTAACATTGGGCCTCAAATGCGCAGCAACACTCCACCAGAAGATAGCTTTGCCAAACAAATCTTTGAGGCTGATCTACAGGTACAGAGCAGCTGATTAATCCGCCAATGATGTCAAGCATTTGCATACTAAAAACGACGTGAGTCTCCTAAATATGCAGAAAGGAATTTTGGGTATGTGGATACTAAACGTTTGCACTATATAGTACCATGTTATAAATATAAATGAAAGAGCGTTTTCCATTACCAAGGTCTTAACAATTGTTATTTTCACATGAAAGTGCCCCCTCAATGAAAATTCACGCCTCATTACACGCTTCCTCCCTCTCCACTTTTAGAGATAAGAAACAGGTGGAGGTTGAGCCCTTCATGGTGAAGTGAGACCCAGAGCTTGAGGTAGAGAATTTCTGGGTGCACGACGAGGCAAACACCAAGTGCACTTCCCTGTATCATGAAAGGGGCAGCCTAGCCTATGAGAGTAGCAGAGTAGTAAAGAATTGTCCTATCACAAGTTGCTATAGGGAATTCACAAGAAATATCCAAATGCTCCAGCGCCTGCCTCAGCGAAGCCAGCCGCCATTGCCACCATCAAACTGCCTACTCCTCACAAGAAGTACGCCATCAAAGACCATTCTGGGTGTGTGAGCCCTACCTAACAAAAAAAAGGTGGTTTAAGGCCTCAGGGGCCAGCCATCAAGCTGAATAGGGATGAGCACATCTTTAGAAACCAAAAAGGGTTTAACCCCAAGGGACTGACCCTCACCACAAATATCTGACCTATGACATACCCTAAATGAGATATGGGTAGCTGCTGCTCCTCCCTGCTTGACACAAGCTGGGTTTTTTCCCTACATTACTAGAATCATTGATTATGATTTATCATCTTGTCCAGTAGGTAATTCATCCCGCTAGTAGATGTGGGAGTTATTAATTGTATATATGATAACTATTGTTTGGAGAAATATTCTCAGCGAATACTTATTTAACCTCTGGATCAATGAGTGTTATGTTGGAAATGATCCCCAAAAATAACAAGTGATAAAAGAGTCAATTTTTATTATTTATTTATTTATTTAACTTATATGAATCAATTGGGGTTAGTTGCTGATTGACTAATTGGTTTATGAGTTGCTAGGAAAGTTATTTTGACTGTTTTAGGGCATCTTTCAACTTATCCTTTTTGGATTGCAACCTGCTGTTTATGGTTAATAGTCAAATTACCTAAGCATTCTATTAACCTAATAAGGGTGAATTGATGAGGTTGAGAGAAGGCATAGGGACACGTTCTTTGCTTCACCCAAAAGAGGTCACATTTTAGAAGGAGAAAGAAACTAATTAATCCGATGAGGAATATCATTGTTTTGTGCAACTCTGGAGCGTTAATTCATTGGCGTTGGCCACCATTTCCAATTGGGGTGCCAACCAAAGAGTTGAGCGCTGAATTTTCTATAAAGTTCCTTTCAATTTTCTTAATAAAGCAGATAACTAGAGAGATATTTACAGATTAAATACTTTTATAATTTAGACTATTTTGCTCTTGAGACTAGAGTTGTAGGGACAAGATCATTTATTTATTATAATAAATACTACGCAGATTCTTTATAACAAGAAGAAAGAAGAACACTTAAGCCTTATCAAAGGTTAAGTTCTACCAATCAAAATAAGAAAAGTCCTTAAAATTTCAGAATAATTCAAGATTAGAGCGTTACAGTTAAGCATTAGACCTAATTGCCTTACTGGCTATCATAAACTCAACCCGAGTAGTTGTCTTCATAATATTACTGCATATTATAATTAGTAATTATCTATCCAAACAACGCACGTACAAGGAACTTGTGCTTTTAACAAGGGAGAGAAGAGATTTATACCAAAAAAGAGTAATCAAATCTCATATTTTAATAATTGGTTCTCATATGAGCCACTAATTGATCCCCAAGATTTAACAATTTGGTGATCACTATAGGGAATAGTTGAGTTTTAAGCCATTTCAAATAAATATAACATCAAACATGTCTTATAAAGACAAATATGAGAACTTTGGATAGAACTAGAGACCATCAACAAAACGTGCATAACTCGGCATTGCATGCTGAGTTTGCTGCATTGGAAGAATGGGTGATGAAGGCCTAGGAAGAGGTTGAACAAGTTGGGGAATTTACAATGAGCTATGTGGGAAAGTCAACTCCTTGAAGCGCAAGGAAGGTGAACTAATCAAAAAAGTTTTATTCAGATAAGTGAGCAAGAAGATCAAGAGCACATACGCCAGAGGACTAAAGAAGTAGTACAATTATAAAAATGCATAGAAGAGTTGGAGAATCAGCAATGTGATTGCACGCAAGTAGTGGCATAATAAGTTAACAACAAATCGCACAAAACTCCATTCAGGAAAATTTAAACCTCACAGAAATATGCCTTGGTTGTTTGGAGCAATTTTGGAGATGACCTCAAAGTTAAACTTAGTTGATTGAGTCATCAGGAAGGATATCCCTACCAGTGGAGCCACAGGTGAATTTCAAAGCACACCAAAAATACATACATTCCATTGGGATAATGATCCTGCATTTTTACAATTATTTGAGATGACAATACTTGGATTCAGTGACCAAAAAAGTCAGTGACCGTCAAGAACTGCCATAAAACCAATTGTCAGAATCTAGTGTAACCCATTTAAACGGGCACAATTGGTCTTATCATGAGGCCAAGAAAGCGATTATGCTAGAGTTTGGAAGAATACGTGGATGTCTAACCACAAGGAGGAATCCATAAGGATTCAATTTTGAAAATTATGAGACCCTAGTAGCTTTCATGAACTGATTCTACCATGAACTACAGTTCCTGGATGGTGAAAAAGTGCTAATGAATACTACACCTGAATCGTGATTCATATGGCACTACATCCCTATTGTGATTTGCACAAAAAATAGCTTCAGCGTTAGTGACACAATTGGTCTTTTCTCAAATAGTGGATCATTTGAAAATGTGGGAGCCACTTTTGAGCTCCAAAAAGAGCATTCAAAGTGATACATACTTGAGCCCAAAAATACTGGGTAAAATCACTGAGATGAATAAGGAGCAACTAAATCAAGTCATGTTTGGGAAGAAGCCTGGTGTACAAAAATGAGTTGACAAGACGCAGATCCACTGACACCATTAAGGGAAACCAGGACATGTAGCTTCTCAATGTTGGAGCAAGAAAACCAAGGAGAAAGTTACCTTATCCTAAGTTAAATAGAAAAAAATTAGACTGGAGTCCTTAAAAGGTTCCACGGTTTAGACCTGGAACAATCTGGCACAGTGGTTATCACTGTTTTTCCCAAAATTATAAAAAGCGGTATAGACATTCAAATCTCTTTGTAGATGATGAAACAAATGACCCAATATATCAGGTTGTAAACATAAACTTGAACGCCTTTTTAAAGCCAAAATGAAGGGAATCAACTCAAATCATGAAAAAGGTGGCTTAACCATAAGCTCATCAGTTAGCGGACAAGATAAGATCTTTTGAGAGCCAGGAGGAGCTACTCAAGACGAGATTAGATGAGGTGAACTTAGCTATTCTAACTAGTGTGTTTAAGGAATCTTTCCCTGATATACTGTACAACTAATCCATTCTCTTGATTTGGCATATAAAGCTGCACTTTGCTCATTAGATACCCTATTACAATATGCTGAGTTTACTATACGGATATCATTTTTAACTGAGTGAGAGTGAGGGCAACCATTGACAGTGGAGCGCCCATTAACATCGTTTGACCAAATTGGTGAAACAAATGAGATTATACCAGATTTAAAACACCAGAAGGAATATGGAATGGCCAGGCCAGATATGCCAATATCCTGTGGAGCCTACAGTGCGCTGCCAATCTGTTAGAATCACTTGTGGTGTCAGCTCCTGCCATCATGTTGCCTAATCAGAGTTATGTTATACTCATCATGATGGAGTTCCTGAGAAAATATGGAGTTGAATGTAATTTTTGAGAAGAATGCCCTAACCATTTTTGTCAGACCTTGCCCCTTTTATATCAGTTGGAAGGAGAGCTGCTTCTGATTAAGAACAGTTTATAAAATTGATTTACAATGATTTCATTGTTCCAATCCAGTAAAATATGGTTGAGTGAAAATGGAGGAAAATGTCATAGGAGTTCCTAGAAGATTGCGGGATGCCCTTGAGAATGAAAACGATGAGTATTATACCACTAGGAATGCAGATAATCGTTAACACATTTTTAATTCTTATAAATCCCGGAGCAACTATGTGGAGAATCCATTTGCCCATGAATACATCAAGAATTTTAGCTATAAACACCAAAGATTTTAATGCTGGGGCACAGAGAAATAAACATGCTACTGGCTAATTTTGGAAAGATGATGATGAAGATAGCGAAAATTAAAGTCGTCACATTTCTGCATCTAATCCTGATTGCAGAGATCAGCAAATTTTATGATTTCAGAACATTAACTGAAATTAGTTTGCTAGTAGATACTGC
Organism: Massospora cicadina; assembly: GCA_022478985.1. NCBI lineage: Eukaryota > Fungi > Entomophthoromycota > Entomophthoromycetes > Entomophthorales > Entomophthoraceae > Massospora > Massospora cicadina. The sequence goes on from JAKSZP010001355.1 coordinate 169,302, forward strand.
TTAAATATTCAAAGTTTTAAAGGATTGAGAGCAGCTATCTGATTTAGCAAAAAAGTGACAAGAAGATGTGCTACAAATACAAAGAGATATCATGAAGTATTCACAGAAATTGACCTTGACTTAGGATTTGTGAAGAATGTAATCCATAAAATTGACACTGGGGTACTCTCGTTGATAAGGATGAGACCCGTCCAAAGGTCTCCGGCTACTGAAGCTATGTTCAGAGAAGAAGAGCAAGCTTGTTGAGCAAAGCTCCTCATCCCATCGTCAAGTCCATGGAAAGTCCAATATTATAGTAAAAAAGAAGGAGGGATCAAATTGAGTGGCGATTGATTTATTGCAAACTTAACAAAATCATTAAAAGGGATTCTTATCCATTGCCAAGAGTCAACAATGCACTTGATCGCCTATAAAATACCAAATACATTTCTTCTATGAACTTATTTTTTGTGTATTGGCAAAACTGATTTTCCAAAAGAGGTTTAAGAAAAATGTGTGATCATTACTGCACAGGGGCTTTATCAATTCAACGTAAATGCCCCCATATATTTTGTAATGCGCCAGCCACATTATAGAGAGCAATAAACTATATCCACTGTAGTCTGAAGCTATCCTAAGTCTTAATATATCTGGATGATATAAATGGATTCATCATGACTTCACGGGCCATTTAGAGCAATTGAAAGAAGTGTTCAAGAACCTGACAACGGAAAACTTGAAAATCAAGTTTAAGAAATGTTATTTCTTCAAGAAGGAGCTTGAGTACTTGGGGCTTCTTAAAAACTCTAGCAGGCTGCAACCCTAGAAGCATAAGGTTTTTTTAATCTAATGGATGTCAATCCCAGAGCTTTTCAGGATATCCAAGTATTTCTTGGTATGGTCAGCTACTATTTCTGATTCATAAAGATTTTTCTTCTAAAGTCATGAAGCCATTATTCCACTTATTAAAGGATCCAAAAAAAGAATTTGTGTGGAATGATGAGGCTCAAGATTCCTTCATTGAGTTACATTAATATTTATTACCAGTCCTGTCTTAAAGTACTCAAATTTTGATCAGGAATACAACATCCAAGCTAATGCTTTGTTGAGGCGATTGGAGCCGTTTTGAGTCAAGTAGGTGAAAATAGGGATGAACATCTGCTGGCCATTGTGAGCAGAATACTAACGCCAGTGGAAAGATTTATACTTTTACAAAGCACAAATGCCTCACGGTGATATATTCATGCAAGCAATTTTCAGTGTACATCCATGGAACTCACTTTAAAGGGGTGACAGACCATACGTCTTTATGCTTGCTCCATAACCTGAAGGAACTAGAGGGGTGACTGGCCCAATTAATCTTTAAAATTACAAGCCTACGATTTTGAGATAATAGACTGGGCTGGAGCAGCACATCAAAATGCTAAAATATTATCAAGATTGCCTGCTATCCAAATTGTTTATCAAGTGGATGAGTTATTACAAGGTTTGATTAAAGGTAGTATTGTGGATGAACCCCAAGAATTTAAGATGCGCTAAGTAAATTGATGGAAAACACCAAGATGAAAAATGAAACAATTATTTAAAATAATTTACAGAAAACAGTTTTTATTCCCAAAGCCGCAAGAATGAGTGGAAAAATCTGAGCTGCACACGAAGTCTTCAGCCATGATGGCCTAAGGAAAATTATGGACCATATTCGCCAGTACTACTGGGAATCAATCAACTATGATGTCGCCAACTACCTGGCATGTTGTGTGAATGCCAAATCCACAAGTAACATAAGAATATAACAGGATAAAGGATATTATGCCTTGAATTCATGTAGCACATGGTGTCAAAAGATGTGATGGAAACCCCTGAATATTAGTATAAGTTGAGCGAGATATATTATAGTGGCAAAAGATTATCTAACTTGATGGTTCAAAACAAAATTCCTGACCATAGTAGATGCCACAAGCACAAAAAAATTCATTTAAGATCAAGTGGTATACTGGCACAGATGACCTATAATTGTCTTGATTGACAATGAAACTATTAAATCTCCTATGTAATCCTGAGGCTTAATGAATGGATGGGATCAGAGGTGTAGTATCCATTCCATATAGCCAGAAACAAATGGAATTGTGGAATGAGTAAATAATAGCTAGCTGTAATGTTGTTAGAATTGGTCACATGAGAAATTCCGCATAGGGAACTTAACTATTTTTTGGTTACCTTTGTTTAAAACATAAGTCATCATATAGCAGCAGAAAAAAACCCACTTTTCAATTTACAGATGAAAGACGGCATTAATGCTGATTTTTTATTCTGCCATAGATCCAGCATCAGGGATGAGTAACAATTAATAGCAGAACTGACTGGTCACTTTAATGATTGAACTGCAATTGCACGTGTTCAAACCTTCTTAAAAAAGAATTAAAGCAAAGTCAATGGATGACAATAACCAACAAGCAATACAAGAGTACCATGTGATGATAGGGTAGCCTATTGCGACAATCATGGTTTTGGATAAAAATAAGCTAAATGCTTTGTGGTTGTGTCCATTTGAAGCGAATGAAAAGTCAGCAACTGATGCCTACAGAATTAATAATATTGCAGATGGTCATGTAGTGAAATGGATCCATACAAAAATATTAAGTATTGGATCTAGGAGAGGAATAAGTGCAATTTTCCCAAATGGCCACTGAACCTACAAAAATAGGTTATGTCCTGGTGTTGGTCAAGTCCTAGGATGGGACCGCTGAACCAAGAAAGGTGGTTTTCTTATAAGTAAACCTTTGAACCACAATAACTGGTTAAGTTAAAAAATAAACTGCTGAACCAGAGTAGGGGAAACAAAACGATGGACCTCTGAACCTACTTATATGTTAATTCCCATAGCAAAGAATAACATTTGGAATATATTTATATATATATATAATAGTATAAGATAAAGCAGCATAATTAAAAATTAAAAAAAAATACAAATAAAAATAAAAATAAAAATGAAAAAATGTATTAAATATTTATTTTTATTGTTCATTATTAAAAAGCATCTGTTGATGCCCCTGTCACTGCTAGTGACATATTTCCTGGAATTAACTGCCCCTCTAAAGCCAAGTCCAACAAGCCCTTGGGGAAGAGACCAGAGCCCTTAAGGGTCACCAATGACCTATCTAAGGTCATTGACAAAAAATGGATTTTGGCTTTGCCATCCAGGGCTGAGGAAAACGGCTTATTTAATGCAAAAGCCCAGGTGGGAATTGAACTCAAGACCTAGAAAATCACAAGATATGAGGTTACAAAATTTGGCCAAATTTGAAAAAATTTGATTTTGTTGAAAAATGACGAATTTGTAGCTCATATCAGATTCCAATAATCACTGGAATCTTTGTGAAAATTCCCATATAAATTAAGTCCCAAGATGAGAAAGGATTTGCTTTTCTCAAATATTCTGATCACATCAATAAAATTAAAGAATTTATGGGCCAGTTTCCTGTATATATTTTGTTTCCTTCAACAAAAAATATACCTCTCCAAAGATCTGTGATGGCTGGAGCTCGTTTTCCACTCTGGTTTGCATCCCCTGCTGTATGTGAGCCCTCCACCTACTCCTCCACCTATTCCGCCAGCTCCGCCGCATCATATTTCTCTGGACTTAAACTTGGATTTTATGCCACCCTTCCCAGCTCCCAGAGCCTCTTGTCACTGATGGTTGTGGTCAGTTTGGTGTGCGTTTTACTCCAAAAATTTATGTGGAAACAAAAAACTGACCATTTAAGACACCTCTTCATTTTTTTGGGTCACTTGGCCTTGTTGTATCACCTTTGGCCTGTGTCTTTCCCTCCAGCGACCTCCTGCGCTCCAGTTTCCCTGACAGCCCCCTTACAAAATTGTTGGTAGGACCAACTTGTGTTGAAACTGGGTCCACTGTGAGTAGTCCTGAGCTGGTAGAAAAATCAAAAAGAACATTATAATCAGGATAAGTTAAAACTGGATCTTCAAGTGTGGTTAGCTGAGCGGGTAAAACTGCTTCCACCCCTAGTGCAGGTTTTGAGTTTGAAACCTGTACTGGGTAGAAAACATTCTTGGTGTGGTATATTTATCCAAAGGTTGACCCACCTCAATTTTTTAACTGGATTCTCTGGGAGTAGTCCCTAGGAAAAGATTACTCTTATTGAAAATGGAGAGCTTAGCATGGGTATTACATGGAATAAAGAATCAGAGAAGCCGCCCAACTAAATCCTTTAGATGGTGAAGTGTCATATGACCCTGACCTGTTGGAAAACAGGCTTTCTAGACCTTTTATCAGTAAGAACATCTAACTAGGCTACACAGCATGTGACTGTTGAAATCGCGCTCTGCAGAGTTGGCAGCAAGGAGGAAATGGGATGGAAACGTGCTAAGAAGAAGGATTAACCAGAGACACATTGAGCAAGGAATGGAGATGGACAAATAAAATTCTAAATTTAAATTATGCTGGTGGACTCAGTAATAATCCACACAGCCTACGCCTCCAGAAATCTTCATCACTGGATAATCTAGTCAAGTGGGGGGATGTGTTGGATTTTGCACACATTGCCAAGTTTCATTAATTATGATTCATCTGCTTATTTAATAGGGGATATCATACTTTTGGATGTGGGAGTTATTGACTGTATATATGGTAAATATTGTTTGGAGAAATATTCTCAGCAAATATTTATTAGCTGCTGGATCAATGAGTGTTTTGTTGAAAAAGATCCCTGACAATAACAAGTGATAAGGGAGTCATTTTATTGATGACTTATTTAACTTGTAGGTGTCAATTGGGGCTAGTTGCTGATTGACTAAGGGGTTTATGAGTTGCTAGGCAAGTGATGCTGCCTGTTTAGAGCAAATTTTTAGTTTAGCCTTTTAGGATTGAAGCCTGCTGTTTATGATTAAGAGTCCCATTACCTAAGCAGATTGTTAACCTAATATGGGTGATTTAATGGGATTCTTTAAAAGTGTTGGGACACGTTCTTTATTTCAACCCAGAAGAGGTCAAATTTGAGTTGGGGACAAAACTTATTAATCAAAATAAGAAAGATCACCATTTAACGTGACTCTGGACGGTTAATTCATTGGCAATTGCCGCCATTCACAGTTGTGGGTGCCAACCAAAGAGTTGAGCGCTGAATTCCCTATAAATTTCTTCCAAATTTCTTAATAAAGCAAATAATTATAAAGAAAGATATTTAAAGCTTAAATATTTTTATAATTTAGATTGTTTTGCTCTTGAGACTAAAATTTTGAAGGACAAGAAGATCCTTTGTTTATATATTGATATCTTTACAAACTCTGCATGATGTGAGGGAAGAGAAACACTTGAACCTTATCCTAGGTTAAGTTCTACCAGACAAAATAGGGAAGAAGTCCCTACAATTTCAGACTAATTTATGATTAAGATGCACCTAATTGCCTTCTTGACTATTATAAGCTTGACTAAATTAGTAGTTTTCATACTATTACTACAGTCTTTAATTAATAACTAATTTATTTAAACAGTGCACATACAAGGAACTTGTGCGTTTGCTAAGGGAAAGAAGCGATTTAAAAAAAGGAGTAACCAGACCCCCAAATTTGACAATTGGTGCTCAAATTGAGTCATTACCAGTTTCCCAGTTTTAATAACACTGTTTTCCTCGTCTACTTCTTAACCTAAACCCAAAAAATTTTTAAAATTTGTAAAGTTACTTAAAGAAAATCAAGCAACTTTGTAAAGAATTTGGAAAACTAAGAAGCTCTCCACCATAGTTCCCATTCCCAGTCCCCAATAGAAGGCTCAACAATAGCCAATTGAAGTGGGGAGATCTTAGCTACCAATCTTATTTGAGTAATAAGTTGAAAAGAAAGGGTCAAAAAATGTGGTCAGAACTAACATCCATCTCAAGTTCAAAAATAGTGAAACTGTCATGGAAATGGCAGAAGAAGTTTAGACCGTCCTGCCAGTCAGGATGCATAAGCACCCAAAAAGCAAGCCAGAATGCCAGAGGCATTGCCACATAAATGACGTTGTATGGAACTGGGCATTGGGAAATGATAAATCATTGGTGCAAGACAATAGTAAAGAGCAACCTAAGGAAGAACCAAATTGAGGCTGCCCCAGACCCTAGAGGTCTTACTACTGGGGGTGGTACCACATGTATGGTTTCAATAAGGTCACCAGTAGTCAGGGTAAAATCAACTGGGGTTACAAGGGGTAGATCCTTTCCTGAAGATGGTGGATGTAAGGCCACAAGATCCCAGTATATTGTCAGAAAAAGTTCATAATGACAGGTTTAAATTGCCAGAAGTATCTAGCTCGCTGAATCCAGTTTTAACAGTGGGGGCCATAGTGACCATTAGTACTGGTAGAGCTCATCTGGTATATGGGCCGATGGGCCACCAGAGAAAAGCCATCAGGAATGCGGCCAGAATTATATCAATAAAATCATAGTTGATATTTTTTGGAGGCAAAATTTTATTGTAGAGGAAAGGAAGAGAAGTAAACAACAATTTTTCAGTGCAATGCAACTGATTAAGTAGTGGTTGATTGATGCGGGGACAAGCTAGGATTGAGACCCTCAATTTTGACCTAACTGGCGAATTATTTGGGAGAGGGGACAGATAAGTTCACTGGGAACTGAAATCAAAGGATTCAGTGGCAGACTTAGTCGCTGTCAGTTCGACCTCAAATGCCCAAATTGAGGCTCAACTATGTTTACAACGGTTGCAAGACAGCGTTTAGTCCAATGAGCAGTGGGAATCCCCCAAGGCCACCCCACGTAGGGGCGGTCCCATTTGGTGGGAACGGGTTCAGGATGCCCAACCTTCCTGTGCCCAGTCATTGGGCCATTCATTCAGTCAAAAGTGTTTCATCAGCGCAACACCCGATTTTCCAGCAGGGAGCTTTGAGCCTCATTGATGGTGTCCGATGCTACTACCTGCACGTTGGGGATCATCTCCAAACGATTTTGAGAGGGAGTTAATTCTGACAATCGTACAGTTGGCTGAATCAAAACCATCTGCAATTCTGGCTGATGAATCAATCTTCATCCTTTTTGACTATGTGGATTCTGATCATCAGGCTTGTTTCCAATTGTTTTTGGATCAATCGACTTCAGTTTAGAAATCTCAGTGCAGATACTCCTGATCTGGTGGACAAGTTCAGCCGAGGTGAGTGTGGGCACTAGGGGAGGGATCCAAAGAGGAAAAGCTGTTACCCAGCGCTTGTCTACCATGTGGGCGAGGTCGCCCTGGGTGACAAGGGGTACTGCCACCCTCTTTGGTACCTTCTTACTTGGAAACAGGAAAAGGGCTCTATCTACAAACAGGGGACGTTATCTGGGACTTACATTACCCCTTCCTTTTTCTAAGGGAATGGCACCACCACTGGGAAACTACACGAGGGCCACGATCTTGTGCGCCTTGGGTAACTTGATTGCCATTACAGCCACATTTTTTGGGGGGGGCAGGGAGCTTCAGGGTGGGATTTGTGAAATGCTTCAACCAGTTCCATACAGTTTTCACAATTATTATCCTTGGCCCAACTGTTCTCATAAGCCAGATACCCTTTCCAAGCCACAAGATATTGAACAGACTGATGGGACTTACGGGATGCCAGGATATTCTCCACTTCAGGCTCTTCTGCATTTTCAATAATGATTGGCTCAGGCTCTGTGGGAACCATACCCTTAAAGGGTGACAACTGGAAGTCGTGAAGATGGGGTGTTGTTTCCAGTGATCTGGAAGCTTTAACCAAAATGCACCGTTACCCAAGACTTCCTCTACCAAATGAGGACCCAAACGCTTAGTTGCAAACTTGAGGGAGGGGACTTGCATATGTAAATGATGTGTATTAAGCATAACATAGGAGCCCACCATTATGTCATGACCTTGAGGGCGTTTACCATCATCTGTGAACCACTTGTAGTCTTCAATAGCCTTGGTGAGGTGTTCCGCACTAAGGATTGAGTAGACCTAATATGTTTGGCATGTTCCGTGGCAGCTTGGACCTTGGGCCGCAAGCAGGATCTGAGCCTAAGGAAGGGTTATATCCCAACGTTGTTTTGTAGGGAGAAAAATCCCGTGGAAGTGTGAATCCCATTGTTGTAAGAGAATTGAGCAAGGTAAAGGTCTTTGTCCCAGATGTCCTGTGTGGCTGCAGAATAGCAATGCAGGTACTGTTCAAGGACTTGGTTGACTCACTCAGTCTGTCCACCAGACTGGGGATGATACGCCATGGAGCGACAAGAGAGAATTTTAGAATAGATAAGATTTCGCTCCAAAACTGCGCCATGAAATGTGCCCCCAGTCACTGATGATCTCTTTTTGAAGGCCAAACATCGAGAACACATGACACACAAAGAGGCGAGAAGTTTCCTCTGATGTAATCATGGAAGTACAAGGAATAAAAAGGGAAAATTTAGTGAAATGATCCACCACCACCATCACTGCTGTAAACCTGTTAGAGCAGGGGAGCTCAACAATAAAATCTATGGACACCAATATCCATGGACCCTACGCCTGCTGTAAAGGGTGGAGAAGCCCATTTGTACCAGAGCGACCTGACTTAGCATGAGCACAAGTAACACAATTGCAATCCAGGCCAGAGCCTCCTTGGTTAAACCCACCCAATTGTAGGTCTGCTTGATCAAGTCAATGCATTTCTTATTTCCTGGATGGCCAACTGTGGGGGATTGTGATGCGTACAAGATACCTTGGTTCTGAAGGGAGGGGGAACCAAAATTTGTGACTGGAAATAGCTAAAGCTCTCTTCTAAGGAGTATAACGAGTGTTTATGGTATTGGTGGGACAATTGCTTGACCAACTCCACATCCTCAGGGCAAGCCATTTGCCTGCCAAGAATTGAGTGACTAGCGGGGCGTTTGGGGCCAGAGCGACGGAAGAGACGACAGGGGGAACGATTAACAGGATTTGAGTGGCAGGAATCACAGTAATGAGGTCCACTTCCTCCAGATCCGAGGGACAATAGGCGGGGCTGCAGCTGAGAAAATTGGGGAGTACATTAAGCACACATTTTATGAATTCATATTTGAAATTGAAGCTTCACAAGTCCCAATAGGTTTGTGCCTGTTGGTGTGCCAATTTCTAGGGTTTACAAAAATACAAAAGAGCCTGGTGATCCGTGCAGACTGTTAACTCATGCTGAGCACCTTGAAAAAGATACCTCCAATGAGTTAATGCCTACGCTACAGCTGCCAACTTCTTGTCATATATGGCCCATGACTGCTCCGTAGAGGTAAACTTTCAGGAAAAATAGGAGACTGGATGTTCCAGGCCATCATGTTCTTGGAGTAACACTGCACCCACTGCCACTGAGGAGGCATCGCATGCAATGATATATGGCTTGGCAGGATCTTCATGCTTTAAGACAGGAGGATATAAAAACACCTCTTATGATCAATTCAAACACTTGCTGGCATTCAGGCGTCCAGAGAACAGTAATTCTTGCCAGTGAGGGGGTGGAGCGGGGCAGCAAACTGGGAGAGAGTGGGGAAATTTTAAAAAAAATGATGGTTCCCAAGAAACTCCATAATTGTTTCTGGGTTGTCAGGGTTGGCCATTCTCGAATAGTGTCCAACTTATTGGGAGAAATCACATAGCTATCTTTAAAGACGAGGTTCCTGAGGAAGGTAACTTCCTCCTTATAGAACTCACATTTGGAAGGCTTGACAAACAAGCTTGCCTTATGCAAGGAGGCTAAAGCCACTTCCAAGTCATTAGTGTATTTTTTGGGAGTCAGTGAGTGAATCAGAATGTTGTCAATATATGCGACTGCGCAAGTAAACTGGAGGTCACCCGCACACTGTCAATCATACGTTGAAACGTAGCAGGAGCATTTTTCAGCCCAAAGGGCATTATGTGGAATTGAAAAATGCCTCTCTTCATCTAGATCGCTGTTAAATTTTCTTGTCCTTTCATTACCCAAATATGGTTAAAGACGTTGATGAGATCCAGCTTGGAGAATACACAAGACTTTACAATTGCTTGGCTTATCATCTGTCCTAAAGTTATGGGGTAGGGATTGTGAACCATTACTTTGTTTAGAGGTCCATAATCTATGCAGGGATGGAGGGAACCATTGGCTTTTTTGGCGAAGATAATGGAGATGCAACTGGAGAGGTCTCCTTAAACAATCATCCTTATCTAAACATGTCATCAAACCAAGTGTTGAGCGCAACCTCCTCTTCCGCTTTGTATGGGGTACAACAGGCAGTTGATATTCACCAACTCCACTGTCGTACAAAATCCCAAGTCAATTTTAGTATGAGGAGGTAGGCAATCCGCCTTTTTAGAATTAAAAATAATTCTTTAGCGCAATATACTTTCTGGGAAATTGGACAGTATGACCACAGGAGAGATGAGGGAAGTGATATAACTGTGACCTTGAGTTTTCTTAAGAGTGTCAATCAAGGGAAATTCACCCTCCAGTTGATCATTAATGAACGACAGCATGTTAGACTCCAGGTGTATCACTGACATGTTATCAGCGCCACCATCCCACTCCTAAAATCACCAGAAACACCAAGTTTGGCATCGCAGAAAATTGATTGCAGAAGATAAACTGATGTACCAAAAAAGTACTGGATGACGGACAACATATGATGTCTGGGAGGCAGAAGAAGCCACCATCACCAATGGGCCTGCATCCATGTTCAGTTCTATTTTTGGGCTAACTTGACACTCATGAAATTACCTGTGGCACCAGTATCCACCAGGGCCTTGAAGGAGACATCGTGGGATCCAATACTAATCTTCATAGGCAATAAGAAATAAGTGAAATTTTGTTTATTGGAAGATTTGGGAGTTTCTGTGCAACTGAATAAATAGCCTCCAAATCAGGGGGAAGGTCAGGAGCTTTACTGATTTAAAGATGGGGAGGACGAGGGCTTGAGAACCAGCTTTCTCCATATGGACTTTTACTGATTCATTAATAGGTGAATCAGAATCAGCCAACTCTGATGCAGGAGTAGTAATGGACTCATAAGACGGAACTATTCCTGGTTTGATAGTAGACACTATGTCCGCGTTATTGTTGGGTAATCCTATCATAAAATTTCCCTTTTGATAGCAGGAAGCATGGCGAGGGAAGGCATTGATAGTAGTTGCGGCAGCACATATTTGATCTAACCTTCCTTTTGAGGTGGACTAAACCTCATGATGAGCAGAAACCATATCCAAACCTGCTCTAAGGATTTCCTGAAGCATATCATTAGAGAGGTCAGTGTGAGAGCCAGTTCACGGAAGGTAGAGATCAAAGAAGCCAAACTAGGGGCTTCGGCCATAGTATAGAGCAATCTGAATAATTGGTCTGAGCATGACACAGGGGGTTTCAAGGCAGCCGATATGACAGCAATCAGTGAAACAGGCTCTCCCACTTGTGAGGAAGAGCGCAGAAGGCCTCTAACCCAACGATGGGCGTCCCCTTCAGCGTCCAACAAAGCGACTGCTTGTTGGGCATGAGATAACTCAGCGGCATTTTTAAGGAAAGTTGTCAAGCGCATCTGCACCTCAGCGAGGGCGTCAAGAACTTGATTTACTATCTCATGGGATGGAACACGTGAGCATTTCTCCAGGCTATTAGGGGGAGAGGGGTCGTAATCCACGCAGTTCAGCCACCCTGAAGAAATTCTCTCAGGGTAGAGCGGATACCATACTAAAGATCAACAAGTGGCCATATGAACAACAAAAAGCAGGCTACTGATTGCACGTTCATTTGGTAAGAGGGTGAACACTGCAACGCCCACCTCAGAGAGAAGGGCGGAACTGGCTGGAAACAACGGTTGGTCGATTATGTCGTGAAATGGCAGAAGAAGTTTAGACCAGCCTACCAGTCAGGATGCATAAGCGCCCAAAAGCAAGCCAGAATGCCAGAGGCATTGCCACCAAATGACGTTGTATGGAACTGGGCATTGGGAAATGATAGATCGTTGGTGCAAGACAATAGTAAAGAGCAACCCCAGGACAACCAAAGTGAAAGCTCCCAAACTTGGAGGTCTTACTACAGGGGGTGGTACCACAATAATGGTTTTGATAAGGTCACCGGTAGTTGGGGTAAAATCAACAGTGGAGACAAGGGGCGGATCCTTTCCTGAAGATGGTGGATGTAAGCCACAATATCCCAGTATATTGTCAGAGAAAGTTCATAATGACAGGGTTAAATTGCCAGAAGTATCTAGCTCGCTGAATACAGTTTACAACAGTGGGGGCCATAGTGACCATTAGTACTGGTAGAGCCCATCCAGTATATGGGACAATGGGCCACCAGCGAAAAGCCATCAGGAATGCGGCCAGAAGGATATCATTAAAATCATAGTTGATAATTTTTGGAGGCAAAATTTTATTGTAAAGAAAAGGAAGAAAATTGTATAACAATTTTCTCAGTGCAATGCAACTGATTAAATGAGGTTGATTGATGCAGGGACAATCTAGGATTGAGACCCTCAATTTTGACCTAACTGGCGAATTATTTGGGAAAGGGGACAGATAAGTTCACTGGGAACTGACATCAAAGGATTCAGTGGCAGACCGGGTCACAGTCAATTTGACCTCAAACGCCCAAACCGTGGCTCAACTATGTTTATGATGGTTGGCATGACGCCGTTTAGCCTGATAAGCAGTGGGAATCCCCCAAGGTCACCCTACGTAGAGGTGGTCCCAATTGGTTGGGAACAGGTTCAGGATGCCCAACCCACCTGTGCCCAGTTGTTGGGTCATTTGTTCAGTCAAAAGCATTGCATTGGCCACAACACCTGATTTGCTGGCAGGGAGCTTCGAGCCCTTGTCAATGGTGTCTGATGCTACTACCTTCACATTGGGGATCATCCTCAACAATTTTGGGAGGGGGTTCTTTTTGTGATCATGGTGTTAGCTGAATCAAAACCTTTAGCAATACTGGCCAATAAATCAGTCTTTGTCCCTTTTTAACTATGTGGGATTCAATCAATGGGCATGTTCTCACTTGATTTTGGACCAAACGGCTTCATTTTAGTGATCTCAATGCAAATTTCCCCTATAAAATGTACTAGTTCTGCTGAGGTGAAGGTGGGCATCGGGGGAGGAATTTGAACAGAAAGGGCTGTTCCCAACGCTCATTTACCACGTGGGCGAGGTCTCCCTGGGTGCTGAGGGTACTGCCACCCTCTTTGGTACCTTCTTACTCGGAAATGGGAAAAGGGCCTGATCTATGCACAGGGGACATTCACCGGGACTTATGAAAAACTGACATTTATAAGTTGATGAACAGCCTGAGAATATCTTAGAAACATTGGCTGATACTATTGATGGAATATTAGTGTTTAAAAACTGTTACTTGATAATTTTCAGATCAAAAATCATTCCCTTATTATTGTAGTTCAGCTTAGCAGCTCTCCCCACCATCCCACCATAAGACACAGCACCCTGCTAATGATAGGATGTTGGGTTTTTATTTCTTGTTTAGTTTCTCTTTAGTTTAATAAACCATGTTAAAAAGAAACTTAAGCTTATCTACTTTAATAAATTAGATAACTTATGGTAACAATTTTCTAGGCTAGAGCCTTTAGACATCTCATTCAAAGAGCCCATCTATAGTCCCTTGACACCAGCGGTGCCATGTGGACTGTAGCTGCCCTTGTGGGTCATGACGTACCAAAAAAAGAATATAGGTTTTTTCATTGACACGCTAAGTTCATAACCATAAGGGCACTTACATATTCCCAGGCAAAACAAAAGCTTTAAGTCTTTGATCAGTCCCTAATGACAAAAATGGGCATCAGAAGTTTCCAACGTGTGTTAAATTATTCAGATAATTTTCTAAGGACCTTTTCAATATGTCCGCCCCAACTAAACTTACCAGATAAATACTATTTAACTGATAAAAATGGAATAGGCGTTCCATGATATAAAGGAAACTCTCCTCTTCACCAGTTATCGCACACCCAAATGTGAAACGCTCTAATCTTATATTTATATTTGTTCTAATGCATATAATTAAAGATGCTTTAGTCACCCTTTAACCTTTTACAGTAAAAGTCTTTAACGGTCAAAATAAATTACCAAATATATGACAAGGAGCTCCTTGAATAAGTATTAGCCCTATAGGAAAAGCAACATATTTTGTATGATCATCATTCTATATGATTAGGACTGACCTCAAAACCCCTTAGTTCCATAAAAACCTAAAGTACATGAAACAACGTCAGTCCCGATGGCACCAAGAGCTATCCCAATATGATTTTATAATTGAACACAAGTTTGATGTATGCTAACTCCTGCTATATTTACATAGTTGTTATCCAAATAATATTCACATGGGAGGAGCTGAATGGATACAGAACAACCACAGCTCTCCATCCTCACATATTTACTAAAATAAGCAGAGCCTCCTGATATAACAAAGATATAAGATACACAGAGCTTCTCTGCCTATCATTAAATTATAATGAGGATCTAGAGAAAGTGAAAATCAGTGACAAATACAAAAATATAAGAAAGAAAAAAATTATCATTCACAAAGAAGGCATAAAAATTCTAACCAGCAAGATGAAGGAAGGAGTTATAGGCACTTATATGATCTTTATTTCGAGTGCATCCAGGAGTATAGAAGACACTTGAGCTTTTGTCACACAGATGCTAATGACATGGCTTGGCAAAAACCATTAGATACTATATAGCACAATGCCTTACCTGTGCGAGATTAAAATATATAAAGATAAAGCCTATGAGAGAGTTAAAACTCCTTTCATTTGAAGCTAATGTGCCCACCCTAACTAAAGATTTTATGCTCAGACTCCCAAAATCATGAAGTTTTGGCGCCACCATGATGGTAGTGGATAAGCTAACTACTTATGCCGAGTTTTTCTTTGCATCTCTGAGTTACTGAAAAAGTTGTCAGAAAAGCCAATAAAGTATCATCACGCCATGATCTCCTACCTGTGATAATCTTAAATAGCATACAGCTCATCTTATGTTTATAGGAGAACCTCCCATAAATTACATGAAATTACGCTATGCTACACATAGGAATGTCACTCCTATATAATTCCCAGACCAAAATAGGTGAACAGCTGCTTGAGCAGTATTTGCACTACTACCTGAACACTCAACAGGAACGCTGAACCAATTAGCTAAACCTAGCCTGATTGCATAAAACAATCTTTTAAACTCATTTAAAAGTATGTCACCTTTCACCTGAACCATGTATCACAAAATTAAAAGAAATCCAAATAAGAGGACCAAGCCTAGCTGTTAACTACCTGTTATTCAAAATGAAAAATAACCTGAAGATTCTATAAGTGACTTTAAAAAAGGTGCAAATCCTTAGAATAGAAAAGAAGACTTACACCATACAGGCACTGGATTTAAAGTAGGAGACCTTATAGATATCAACACAAAAAACTACTTGGTACCAACTTACTGCAAGAAATTTAGGCACATCTCCTTGAGACCTTACAAGGTCCTATGCCAGGTAAATGAAGTAACTTTTATCAAATTTTATGAATGGATCTTGTGTGCGTCTGGCATAATGTATCTTAGAAAAAAAAAGATTCAAGGGCCAGTTTCAAAAGCACAGGGATCATTATATCTGGAAATCTGTCTGAGGCCAAATATGAGGTTGAGAGATATTAGAACCAAGGTAACTAAGGGAAATGATGGTTCCTGTTTTGGTAGTCCAGATGACCTATTTAAAATTAAACCTCTAAGACTGCTAACAGTTGTTCAATTTGTCCCCAGAAGATCAAGGATATTTTAAGGCAAATGGGGCTCTCTGTTTAAGGTTGTGATGTAACATGAAAGGCTTATCCTGACTGCCATATAGCTTTAGTATTCATACTAGTAAGTTTATAGCAGAATGGGTAGTTACAGGACCTAGACCCTCAGAAAATACGTTTACATCAGTTGAGTGAAGCCAAAAATTTGTTTTGACAAAATGATCTTGATCAAATATGAAAAGAGAAACTAAAATCCACCACTTTGAAAAATAAACTCGTAAAAGATTTTTACTTTGAGAGAGCTTTTTGACATCATATAATGGGCCTTGACTCTAGAACAAGGATTGAGAGAACGTATAAATGCTACAACGGTAATTGCATACTTCAGCTTTCATATGGACATCTGTTGGCGTTTTTAACCAGTTGAATTTGTTCAATGGATCCTAAAATCAGTAAATGAATTAATTGGGTTGACTGTCAGTTATTTATACTTGTCTTGAGGTTCATATCATTTAATATCAGTAATAGAAGACTTTAATTATTATTCCATACTAATTTGAGTTGATCTATCTTGATAAACTAAGATTTTATTTGTGCTTCTCATTGAATTGAGTTTAGCAGTTCTGATAGTTCCTAAGTTTTGATTTTCATTAACTTGAGTAAGCTATCTCAATGATTATTAAAAATGATAAATTAAATCCCAAAGAATGCCCCATTCAATTGGGTTGAGCTTTTAAAATAAGAGCTGCTTAAAGAGCTTCGGGTATCATCCCTGATGCAAGTTGTAATCTGATCTACCAGTGACTGATGTTAATAATTGATCAATAATTTATTCTAATAACTTATATTGTTGTAATTATAAGTAGAGTATTTTTAACTCTCCTGTTCCCAGAGAGGTGGTGCAAGGTGCACAGCCACACCTCCAGGAAACTAGTAATTAGTAAGATGGTGAACAGGGCACTGTGGAGGATGCCAGAGCAAAAGAGACCCAGGGAAAGGGTGTACAGCGCGGAATATAGTAGGGGGTAAAACATAAATAACAGGCTTGGTTGGATCCCAATGGGGAGTCCACAACCAAGTGAAGATCTGTGCAGGAGTGCTTGGGTGCTTTAGTTTGGAGGGAACCTGGGAGGCCCAGTGGTGCACCAGATATAATATTAATTTAACAAAAATACAATGACCATCACTGTTAGAGACCTCCTTGATAAGGTCCACGCACAGGTTCTCCCAAGGAACCATATTCAAAAAATATAAACTAATGGGGGAATTAATAATAGGAAGTTGACCAATGAGGAAAGCTGGTCTCAAGGAAACACACTTAAACAATTGGGGGTAATAATCAATTGGTTTAAGTGGTGCTAAGCAAGTGCACTAATAAGTACATGTTTCCATCGGCTAGGGTACTATATCTCAAGATTGACTAAACTCAAGTTATTGTTGTAGGCATGGCTGATCTAATTTAGAAATTTCAAATTTGAATGGGTTTCAAAACCCCTTCACTGAGAAACCAAACCAAACAATTATTGTTAATAATATAGCTAGGGCGTTTTAGCGCCCTTGCCATAACAAAGGGCTGAGCATCACGCGCATCCCCTAAACCAACCTGGGCATATCTGGCCTGAACCCAGCGCTGGTCCAGGGTATGTTTGAGGTCAGGAAGGCCTGCTAACTAGAAAGCTTTAGGACTCCTGATAACCAGATTTATATTTACAGTTGGTGCCTCAATCATGTCATCAGGCCATGACAGTATTGGCGATTTAGTAAAAATGATGGTTGATTTATAGTTGCTGGCAAGCAATAGCAAGGTTTTCCTTTATGTTTGTATTCCAAGTTTTGGCAGGTTTGGCTTATATTCAATAGGTGGGCATAGTTTGCCAGTTAAATGCCTTAATATAAAAGTTGAGCTATATATAATAAAGTATTTTTAGTGTGGCTAGTTTTCTTATCTTATGTTGACATTGATAAGTGGTACAAAGAAGAAGGAATTGAAGATCCCAAGGATAGATGCCAGGTGAGTGCATCTGGGAGTGTTTATTGCTACCGCCCCCCACCATGAGCCACTTGGAACTCCTGCATGGATTGACCAACTGGCAATAAAAAAAGATGGACGGGGTTGAGTACCCCCAGGTAGTGATCATGAGGGTTGGGCCAGTCTACCCTGGGGTAGGATGTAGAGTCTTATCTACTGAAGCTGGTACTCCTCCTAGGAGATTTTTGTTAGTTAGTTGGTGAGTTGCTTCTGTGAGCTAGTTGCAACAAGTTGACAATGTTGGCAAAAGAGCAAGGGTCAATGGGTGATACTGTTGGCCTGTCACATTTGCAGAGTACCTGATTTAGCAGATTGCAAAATTTGCAACAACACCATAAAGTTTTCTTCCCATATTGCCCGATAAAACAAATGTAAATATGTTGGAGCAACTTTGCCTTGTATATATTGATAACTTCTAAAAATTTTACTCTTCGGGACTCATGATCAGATGTT
The DNA here is from genome assembly GCA_022478985.1 of Massospora cicadina. NCBI lineage: Eukaryota > Fungi > Entomophthoromycota > Entomophthoromycetes > Entomophthorales > Entomophthoraceae > Massospora > Massospora cicadina. The sequence continues at coordinate 187,464 of JAKSZP010001355.1, forward strand.
TTTGACTATACCCAGATTATCAGGCTTGGAAGCAAACTTCACTACACAATGAGTTTGCTAAGGCTGTTGATACTTTGTATATATAATGGAGGACAGACCCTACTACTAATGAGCATACAACTGACTTGGTCTAAGGGCTTCTGTAATTCCAGGGGAACGTCCCCTTTGCATGGATTGGGCGATTTTCCCGTTTCCAAATAAGAAGGGTCCAAAGAGGGAAGCTGTACCCCTCATCAACCAGGGTGACCTCGCCCATATTGTAGACAAGCTCTAGGTAAAAGCGCTCCCTCTAAAGATCCCTTCCCCAATTCTTGAGATTGCCTCTACCAAACTAGTTCACTTAATTGAGGATATCTGTGCTGAAATCATTGGTAACTGTCTTCCTCATGAGCTAGAGGGACTTTACAAAACTTTTGGCGTGAAATCCTAAGAATTGAAGCTGAAATGTCCAAATTAAATGGGAATGAAGTCTGACGAGGGAGACCCATTATTTGAGAATAGTTAACTAGTGAACTATTGGCTGGAATTGCAGATGACACTGAGCCATCAAGTAGTGTAAATGCTGATGCCAAGGTCCCCAGGACATCATTGGGGACAATCCACAATGAGCAGAAACCCCTAGTTCAAGAATCAGGATTTGTGACCGATGCAACTCCCATGCTGAACAAATGCTCCAGTGACTGGGTACAGGAGGGTTGGCCATCCTGAGCCTGTTTTTAACCAATTAAGACCGCCCCTATGTGGGGTGGCCCTGGGGAATACCCATTGCCCATTAGGCCAGATGCTGTCACACCAACTGACATAAATGCAGTCAAGCCCGAGTATAGGCATTCACAGACGAACTGATAGCAACTTGGCCTACCGCCAAATCCTTTGATGACAGTTCTAGTTAAAATTATCTTCCTCCTCCCCCAAAAATTCTCTGTGTTAGGTCAAATTTTAGGGACCCTATCTCTGCTTTGACCCACTAACAATTGAACACTATTTAATCAGTTGCATAGCACTGAGAAAATTTTTGGTTGATTTTCTTTATTTATTTTCCAATAAAAACTCTTTACTCAATTCCAGATTTTATTCTCAAAACTAAACCACCCTTTCCGCCTATATTTTAACAACCCATGGGGTTCATGGCCGTGTTCACCTGGTACTTTGCTAGGCTCTTATACATGATCATGGCACATGGGCACTTAATGGAGAAATACATTCCTGGTTCCATAACTGTCATTCCAGCAGCAGTGTCACTGGCATTTGGGTTTGGCGTTTGGGTGCTCCGGCACTTAAACTGGCATGCCAGTCTAAAATTAACTTGCTGTTTGCCTGACATAATTGACCAACCATCATTCTTAACCATTTCCACCATTATCATTAAGATAGGCGTAGCAATGGTTTTTTTCTCTCTGCTGAATAAGGTTATGAAGAAATTCTACTATGGCCACAATAGCCTAGTACCTCTTGAACTTTCCAAGCCTACTCTCCAAAATGTAATCTTCATGATAGGAGCTGCAGAGGTGTCCTTTTTATCAAATCCCAGCTCCAAATCAAGTCTAAATCACATCCCATAGTTGCTGCAGCCATCGTGCCCTGTCAATAAATTATGGCTTCCAATTTATGAAGTGTCTACTCCTTGTAAAACTTAGTGGTTTCCCCCAATCCTAGTACCATCGCTTCCATATCTTTACTCAACTATAGCTGCCAATAAAGAGAATTTAGCCTACTTTTTATTGCCCATGAAAAAAGTATTAGGGCTCACCACTTGTCCTTTGAGGCTTTTTGGACACTGGAGAAGCGGGTAATTTTATGAGTGTAGAGATAGCCCAACAATTGGAGCTTGACCTGGACATAGGTCCTTTGGTGATGGTTGCTTCATCAGCCTTCCAGCTCTCATACCTAGTCCAACGGCCAGTACCTTTCTCTGTTCAACAGTTTAGCTTTTGTGATTGGTTCTCCGCAATGCCAAATTTGGTGTTTCCCATAATTCTAGTAGTAGGATGGTGGTGCCAACAACATTTTAAAATTCACTTGGAGGCTAATATGTTGTCATTCGCTAATGATCAGATAGAGGGGGAGTTTCCTCTAGTAAATAGCCTTATGAAGACTCAAGGCCATAGTTCTATCACTTCTTTTGTTTCCCCTGGGGGCCTTCTGTCAGATTTTCCCAAGGAATTAATGTTCTATCAAATTATCTTTGGATCTGAGAAGGCGGACTGTCTCCCCCTCACATTAAATTGAATTTAGGATCCCGAACAATGGTGCAGTTGGTGAATTTCAACTGTCCCTTGTATCACACACACGGAGGAGGAGGTTGCTCTTAATGCTTGGTTAGACAATAGGCTTAAGAAAGGGTGGTTATTTAAATTGACATCATCAGTTTCTTCTCCCATCATCTTTGCCAAGAAGGCTGATGGTTCCCTCTGTCACTGTGTGGATTATGGACACCTGAAAAAAATCACAGTGCACAATCTTTACCCTTTGCCCCTGGAGCAAACTAGTATTCAAGCAATTGAAGAGTTTTGTGTGTTCTCCAAGCTTGATCTTGTTAATGCCTTTAACCAAATTTGGGTGATGGAAGGTCAAGAATGGCTTACCACAATCTGAACGAAGAGAGGTATTTTTCAATTCCGTGTAATGCCCTTTGGGTTGAAGAATGCGCCAGCCACATTACAAAGAATGATTGGTAGTGTGATGGGTGACCTTCATTTTTATTTCACGGTCATATATATTGATGACATTTTGGTTCACTCCCCAACTCCCAAACAACACGCAAAAGACTTCTAAGTGGTAAAGGCTGCTTTTCACAAGTCAGCCTGTTATTCAAGCCTTTAAAATGCAAGTTTTATAAGGAAGAAGTTACCTTTTTAGGGAGCCTAGTCCTCAAAGATGGGTATGCGATTACCCCAACAAGTTGGATGCTATCATCAAATGGCCAACTGAACAGCCCAAAAACAATTATATAGTTTTTTAATCATCATATTTTCCTGAAGAAATTTTCCCCAGCTCTTTCCTAGTTAACTGCTCCGCTTCACCCCCTCATTGGTAAGAATGGTCTCTTTTGTTGGACACCCTAGTGCCAACAGGCGTTTGAGTCAATTAAATATGTGCTCTTATCAACCCCATACTAAAACACGCTAATCCTCAAAACTGTATATCGTTGCATGTGATTCTTCATCTGTTGCTGTGGGGGCTGTTCTGCTCCAAGAGCACGATGGTTTAGAACATTCAGTCACTTATTTTTTCTGGAAATTCTCCCATACTGAGCAATCCTGGGCCATCCACGATAAGGAATTGGCAGCAGTAGCATGGTCTTTGACTCATTGGCGGTATCTGTTACAAGGCGCTCAGCATTAGTTAACGGTGTGTATGGATCACTAAGCTCTTCTGTATTTTCACAAGCCACAGAAATTGGCACATAGGCAAGCTCACACCTATTGGGATATTTGTAGTTTCAATTTTAAATACGAATTTGTGAAAGGCGCATTAAACACACCCCCAATTTCCTTAGCCACAACCCTGCACATTGCCCCTCAGACTCAGATGAAGTGGACCTGGTTACCATAATTCCCACCACTCAAATTTTATCTATTATACCTCTCATGGTCTCATCAGTTGACTTAGCTCCTGATACTCCTCTTATTTAACGGGTTTTAGCAGCTCAAATGACCTGCCCCAAAGAGTAGAGTTAGCAGACCAATTGTCACTTCATACTCACAAACATTCCCTATATTTTTTGGTGGAGGGTCTCATTTATTTCCAGTTGCAGGTTTGGTTCCCCCTCTCTTTAGATTTGAAGTGTTTAAGACACATCACGACACTCCCACAATCAGTCATTTGGGTAATAAGAAATGTACAGATTTGGTTAAGCGGACTTATAATTGGGCGGGTCTATTAAAGAAGTACTGGCCTGGATTGCTGATTGAGTTACTTTTTCATGGGCCAAGCTGGATCAATCAGGAAGAAATGGTCTTCTTTATCCTTAAAACAGGCGGAGGGTCCATGGACATTGGTGTCCATGGATTTTAATGTAGAACTTCCCTGTTATAATGGGTTTACGGTGGTGATGGTGGTGGTCAATCGTTTTTACTAAATTTTCCCTATTTATTTCATGCTCTTCCACAATTACATCAGAAGAAACGGCTCATCTCTTAGTGCGCCATGTGTTTTCTATGTTTGGTCTTTCACAGTATATCATCAGTGACCATGGCTCCCAGTTTACAGTGCAGTTCTGGAATGAGCTCTTATCCGTCTTAAAATTACCCCCTGTCATTCCAAATCATATCATTCTCAGTCCGATGGACAAACCTAGTGAGTTAACCAAAGCTTGGAACAGTACTTGCGCTGCTATGCTGCGACTGCACAGGATACCTGGGGCAATGACCTCCCCCTTGCAATTTTCCTACAGCAACGGAACTCATACTTCTGTGGAATTTTCTCCCTATGAAGCGATGTTGGGGTATAATCCCTCAAATCAGTTGGTCCATGCCTGCAGCCCAAGGTCCCAGCTGCCGCAGATCATGCCAAGCAGAATTGGTCTACTCAGTCCTTAGTGCAGGATCATCTCACTAAAACTATTGGTGATTACAAGCAGTTTGCAAACCGAAAATGGCTTCCTGGGCATATCATAGCGGTGGGCTCATATGTAATGCTTGATCAACGCAATTTGTGGATGCAGGTATCTTCCTGAAAGTTTGCAAGCAAGCGTTAGGGTCCCCACTTGGTGGAGGAAGACTCGGGCAATGGTGCTTTCCATTTAAAGTTGCCATCTCACTGGAAACAGCATCTCGTCTTCCACATTTCTCAGTTGTCCCCCATCAAGGGGACTGTTCCCGTGGACCTAGAGCCAATAGTAATTGAGGGTGTGGAGGAGGCCGAGATGGAAAGCATTTTAGCATCCTGCAAATCTTTGAGGTCTTTTCAGTATCTCATCGCCTGGAAGGGATATCCAGCCCATGAGAACAGTTAGGTTAAGGCTTTCAATTATGAAAACTACATAGAACTGGTCGATGCATTTCATGAGTCCCATCCTGATGCTCTGCGTCCCCCCAAAGTTGTGACTTTAATGGTGATCAAGTTGCCCAAGGCGCACAAAAAGGAAGCCCTTACACACTTTCCTGGCGGAGGTGCCCCTCTTTTGGAAAGGGAAAGGGTAATGTAAGTCCAGGGGAACGTCTCCTTTGCGTGGATTAGGCGATTTTCCCATTCTTAAATAGAAAAGGTCTGAAGAGGGCAGATGTAACCCTCATCACCCAGAGCGACTTCGCCCTTGTGGTAGATGAGCGATGGGTAACAGCGCTCCCTCTGAATATTCCTTCGCCAGTTCCTGCGCTTCCTCTGCTGAACTAGTTTGCCAACTTTGAGGAAATCTGTGCCAAAATCATTGGTAACCATCTTCCTCAAAAGCATAAGGGACTTTACAAAACTGTTGGCGTCAAATCCTCAGAATCGAAGCCAAAATGTCCAAATTAATGAAAATGAAGTCTGATGGGCGGAAAACCAATATTTGAAAAAAGTCAACTAGTGAATTATTGGCCAGAATCACAGATGATATTCAGCCATTAAGTAGTGCAAACACTGATTCCAGAGTCCCCTCAAAATTGTCAGGGACAATCCCCAATGAGCAGAAACCCTAGTTCAAGAATTGGGATTTACGCCTGATGCAACTCCTTTGGCCACACAAATTCCCCAGAAATAGGGTACTGGTTAGTTGGCCATCCCAAACCCATATCAAACCAACTGGGACCACCCCTATGTAGAGTGGCCCTGGGAAATCCTGTTGCCTGTCAGGCCAGACGCCGTCACACCAACTATGTATATGCAGTTGAGCCTCAGTCCAGGCATTCACAGATGAACTAGTAGCAACTCAGCCTACTGCTGAATCCTTTGATGTCAGTTTTAATTAGAATTATCCTCCCCCTCTACTGAAAATTTGCTAGGTTGGATCAAATTTTAGGGACCCTATCCCTGCTTTGACCCATTACCAATCAAACACTAATTAATCATTTGCATCACACTGAGAAAATTATTGGTTGAATTTCTTTATTTATCTTTTCAATAAAAACCCTTTCTCCAATTCCAGATTTTATGCTGAAACTAAACCGCCCTTTCCGCCTATACTTTAACAATTTATGGGGTTTGTGGCCATGTTCACCAGGTACTTTTCTTGATTCTTATACATGATCATGGCACATGGGCACTCAATGGCGAAATACTTTCCTGGTTACATAACCGTTGTTTCAGCAGCAGTGCCACAGGCATTTGGATTTGGCAATTGAGTGCTCCGGCACTTAGACTGTCAGGCCATTCTAAAATTAACTTGCTGTTTGCCTGACAGCTTCTCTTCAGATGTTTAGAAAGTCTAAAAGGCTTACGTCTAACCTCCAAAGCACTCTCATGCATGTTAGCTCTCACCTGGTCCTTGTTACTAAACTGTTTATTCCTTTACAAGTACCTGGTTATTACATTGTCCACAAACTTTGTTAGAGTCTGTTTAACTTTCAAATCTAATGACTTGCTCAACTATGGTTTTAAGATAAGTAATCACTCCATCAGTCCCATTTTTGTTGAAAAATTCGGTATTTAGACCCCTTGCCTTTAAGAACTCAAGGATATAAATATATCCTGCTAACATAAACCATCTCACCAAGTGTAGAAAGTCATCTACTATCCACTCTATAATCGCCTAGGCTTTTTATCCTACCAGTATAAAAAACATTTTTATCAAATTTTGCAGTCAATTATTTTGCTTAGTATGATTAAACTTCTACTATAATATGGTCCAACAGCTAAACCCTTATATGATACAAGCCAAGCCTTCTTCACTCTTTATGACCCCTCTATTAATGAACCCATAAATGAATTTAAATGAAATCTTATATTGATCTTTTGCGAAATTGGCTTCTTTTAAGTCTATTATCATTGAAGTAACTACTTATGGATGCTTTGTGAGCTATAGAATAATCCCTTATAAAGAAAAAATATGCCCCTTTATAAAATATTCTTACATATGAGAACTGGAATTTTATTCTATATTAATGATATTAGTATCTGCCAATAAAGAAACTGCTGAACTTTCCTTAAAAATCCTAAACAATAAAATAGATTACATCAAGTCTTTATAATCTAATAATTTTACCTAATAAAATTGGAGAAACTTCATCTATTATACTTAGAAGATACTCTTCCAGAGTTCAATTCGAGACCTTGTACTATTTAACATATTGTTGCTGTGGAGGGATACGCAGGCTGGCTATTTAGTTCAGAGTATATAGTGTACTCTATAGGAAAACTGATATTATATTTTTTAACTTCTTATAGTACTTTAACAATCTCACGCTCAACCTATAAGTATTTACTCTTTAATAGGATCTTATAGGAGCATTGTTAGGATCTATTTTACAATTGAGCATGAGAGTTAATCACTTTAACTTGATACATTGTCTGGGGGAGCTTTTGGCGTTCTAAAGTCAACCTAAATGACCCTCTAACTGTTAAACTTATTTATCAATTGAATATGAGTCATACCATTAGATTCTAAAGGATGCTTCCAAATTTTGTGTAGGGTAAAGAATATTAAAACACGCCATCTAAATTGAACCTAGCCACCCTGGGTGAATTTAAAACTCCATCTGGATGGTAATAATTTAAAGTTATGATATCATAATCTTGGAAAAAAGATTTTTGGATAGATAAAGAGGTTTTTACTATATAACATCATTTGCTGATTTCTTCATAATAGCTCAAGGATCTCACTTGATAAAATATCAAATATTGATTAAAAAATATCTAAAGATTATTGCAAAAAGTTTGATGGTATAACTTCCACTAACATGGTGATTGCTTACTTTATAGTTTATAAGGCTGATTAACTAGTACGTATATCACAAGTCACACTTATGCAGTTTAATTTCATTGAGGATAACATAAAAGTCTGCTTCTCATCAGAAACAATTGGATATAATCCAAAAAAGTTAGTTGCTACTTAAAGTCATTTACTAGGAATTTCTGATCAAAAGGTACCGATATATATGATTGTTATAGTAGTCCAATGATAATATAGTATCAACTAGAAGTATTGCTAGATGAAAAGTATGTTGTTATATAAGTTTATTTCATCATCTAAGCTTAAACTAATAATGTAAAGATTGATTATGATTTTAAACTATCAGCTTTTTGCTTACTATAGTAAAATAGTGATTAACATATAAATTGAATAAACTCTTCTACTTAATAACACATGTTTGACATACTGACGTACTGAATGACATCTGAAACCTATGAGTCTGATAGGTTCAATTTATCTGGGTGAGTGGGTGAGAATTGGCAAACAATATCTAATGATTCATTAAGCTGTTTACCCAAAACTAAATAAAAAAGCAGAATTTGAGTTTTAAGTAGATTAAGTAGTTAGGATAATCAGCTCACCAGCCATGAGGGCAATAGAAAAGCTGTTAGTCTGAGTGGTTTGAGAGTAGCGCTGGCACAGCCTATAGGCTGTTTCAGTATGAGCTTATAAATAAACCCAAGCAACACCTGCAAATTTTGCTTGTCATTACATAAACTTCAATTAAGGATTTTAACCATCCAGCTTTAGAAACTTTTAAATTGTTGTCAATCAAGGCTGCAGATTATAGATGCCAGTGAAACTCTTACTAGGTGATTCAAGAAAAGTGGAGAAAAGTGAAATTTAAAATTTCATATTTGAATATAAACTTTAAGCTTAGTAGGTGATTTAATTGGCTAATTCACCTATATTAGTGAGACCTTTTTCATCTTGGATCTATAGAGTTTATCCCAACTATACATAGAATATTTATTTTCTTTGAAAACCAAAGCAAAGTTTCAGTATAAAAACCTATATTTCAATTATAGCCTAATGTGAGCCCTATATGTGAAACCAACCTGATTTAATATACTAATTAATTTCTTTGTTTTTTAGGCTCAAGCTAACTTTATCCTCCTGATAAAGTGGCTGTTTAAATGGTGAATATTGTAAGTTGATCTCAGTTTGAAGAATAGGTGATATCAGCAAAGTTGGTTTATAATGGAGGGGGCAGCTATACTTTTTTAAAATCTGGTGATTTAAAAATATAATAGGGCTAATTGAATGTTTCAATTTAATGAGTAATAGCTTTTTATCTAGTTCTACTTAATATTAATTATGTGATACAGTTGTGGGCTCAAAATTTAAATGAATCATCTCTCTAGTTTTTTTTCCTGCGGAACAAATGGTATTACAGCCTAACCAGACTGGAGATAATAGCTGCTGGCAGGCTCAAAAAGATGACAGTATCCTAAATTGGTCCTTTAGCAAAGACAAGTTGCTGGACCTAGTGCCAAACTTCTCAGAAACTGCTTATAAAATATACAAGCTATTTTATAGCACTAACTGGCTAAGATGCAGAAGCATGCCAATGCAGAAAGCACCTTTCAGGCTTCACTTTCCTAAGTTTATAACTATATAGATGAGTTCCTGGGTTTGGCACTTTATAGGGTTATGAATATGGAGATATATAAACTCACCTCCTCAAACTGTGTCTATGAAAAGCCTGCCATCAATTAACCTAGCAGTTACAAACCCCAGCTTTCACCCACAAGCTCCTATCAGCCTGGATGTTATAAGGGCTTCCAGGCTGGCTTATACAAAGGGAGTAGGTTGGAGTGCCTGTATTACCAGTCACTCCCAAATATGATGTAGCCTGCTAATAGCTTATAGGATATGGCTTGCCCAAGTTCTATCACTACCATTCACCAGGAACCCAAATTATATATTATTGTGAGGTTGTCCTCCATTGAAGATGACCCTACTGTGCAACCATTTTTTGAATTATACACTTTAAGTTCTGAAGATAAAAGTTTGGAAATTAAAAGAGAACAAGCCAAGTTTGCAATCACTCCTGAGCCAGATGCTTTCTAATTATCTTATATAACTTAAAGTATAAAGATGATAACTCTGATAGCAAGTTTTATAATTTTTAATTGGACAACCAAATTGTAATCAATATCAGTTATAGCAATGAGAAAGAATCTTTATCTCAGGTTCAAATAGAATAGGATCTTCTAATTCCTTCAATAAAAAATAGTGATATAGGCTCTATTATATCTTCTTGTCACTTGGATAACTCACAAATAAACTAGTACAACTTTTGAGGGTTATAATTTAGCTAACCAGCCCCACCACTTTGATTTTTATATCACCTATTAGGTTTTTACCCAGGTGATATTTCTTGTATATTTCTAAAATTAGTAAATTAATTACTCCAATGATTGCTAATTAGTTTCCTAATTTTGATATATAATTATTGATATAAAAGCCCAATTTGTACTCCCAATTTGGTTGGGTTGAGCTGTCTTGATCTACTAGATCAAGAAAGTTTTAGAAAATATCCCTGGCAGGAAATGTTGTATTGATACTGATAGATTAGACTGAGAATATCTAGATTATTATAGCCATCAATTAGGATGGCATATTGATTATTTGAAGTCAAGGTTATTCATAATAACTCCTAAAAGTTAATTGGTTTATTTTCAACACTGGTAACTAATGCCAAGGATATTGGGATATTTAATATTAATTAATAGAGTTGAATCACTATTTCAACTTTGTGAAATAATAGGGTTTATTCTTGACTAGCATTCAATACCCATACTTTGCTATAGTATCTATAATAATTTTAAGAAATTTGAAATGATTAGTTTAGATTTTTATATTATACTAGTAGTATAGCTGTACTTTAATAGGGTGTTTAAAACTTAGCTGATTTTCTATAACTTTTTTACCTTTATATTATTAATTGTATAATGAATGATAAGAGGGATAGAGGAAATTATATTTATCCTAGCTATAACAGGTTCTGAACCTGTCACAGCATTTTTACCCCACCTTAGCTTGTGGTTACAGGTGTGCACAACTACACCAGGCTTATAATACCAAATGATTCTAAATTATTTTAATTTTTAACTGACTTTGAAAGAGGAGGTTATCAATTTGTCCTGTATGTATGTATATCTTTTTTCTGTTTGTTCACACATAACTCTGATAATACTGGATCAATTTGGATGATCATCTTCAAAAATAGAGGATGCTCCAACTTAGGTCCCATTTTACTTTTTGTAAGTATTGGTCAAGTATCAGCCCATTAATTTAGTAAGTATATCAAAATTGGGCTCAGTAGCAATGGATACTTGTGGGACTAATACAACTCCGGATAAACTTAATTCTGGCATTGGTGAAGCAATATCTTTGAAGCACATTTGATATGTCCTATGGCTGGGGGGTATATTCAAAATCTTTTAGTATGAGATCATAGCAGGATGAGCTTAAATCATTATAGTTGGCTATCATTTTTCATAATTTGACCAATAAACTCATCTAATTTTGTTAAAATGAATTATTTTAGATAGCGATCAATAAATTTACCATAGATTGACTAATAAAAGCAACCAAATCTAATAAAATGAATTGCTGTAGATGGCAATCAGTAAATTCAGCATACATTGACCAATAAAATCATCTTAATTTAATAAAATGAAGTATTGCAGATGGTAAGTGGTAGATTCAATATAATTTGACCTATAAAATTAACTAAATTTAATAAAACGAATTATTAATTATTTGCTTATAAGATGCTACATATAATATATATACAATGAGTTTTTATTTTATAGAGAAATAGTAAAGGGTCAAAGATAATATATAGAGATAGTAATAATCAATAAAAGTAGAAAAAAGAGCCACTTTTAAAAATACACTATTTTTTTGAGAGAAAAATAACTGGGGGTAAAGTTTTTGGGGGAAAAAGAACCTTCTCAAAAAAAATTTGAGAAAAAAGGAACATCCTTTAAAAAGCTCTAAAAAGTATAAAACAATTGAGTAATTATGCCTCCTCAATAAAACCCTTTTTGAAGTTAGTGCCATATTTTAACTGACTTATAATAGGTATTTTTAATATATATACTCAGTACTGTAAAATCTAAGTTGCTTATATTTTACATTTGGACTAATCCTGAGATAAGATATAAATTTTATTTGAGAGAAAAATTCTATAAGTCAGGGTGGAAGATAGCACTGACTTTAAAAGGGTTTTATTAAAAAGGCATAAATTTTCAATTATTTTATACTTTTTAAAGCTTTTTTTAAATAGGTTTTTTTACCAAAAAAATTATATTGATAGATAGCCATCAATAAGTTAAGAAACCATTAATACTATCGAATATTCCAACTCCAACCACCTAGCCAAAATCAATTAAGACTTCCAAATTAACTAAATCATCAATCACTTATCTGAAACTATTGAACCCACCGAATCAATCAAAAAAAGAACCATACTCAGCAAAAACATTGGTTGGATTTCCAAAACAGCCAAAAACTATCAAACACTTATCAAAACCTATGAAAAAAGTGAATTACTTGAATATGAAAATACCAGCTAAATTACTATATAATTTTTAATAAATATATATACATTAGATCTTTTATGTAAGATTTATTAAAATTTATATGGTTTTATTAAAAAAAGGTACATTACAATTCCCAAACTACATAAAGTACTTGAGCCAAGTTAGGTGATTTTTTGCTATTTGCTCAAGCTAATGCATCTAATATAAATAAATAAACACAATGATAGTTTTGTAAAGAAAAATTTAGTCTAATTCGAATTATTACCCAGTTTAACACATATTTGTTTGTGGGTTTAAAGTTTACCTGTTGATCCTAATCAATTCTTTTTTATATTTGAGATGGTTATCAATAAAATTTTAGAAATTAAATTATACTAAATAAATATAAAACTACAAACCACTCAGCCATACCCAATTAACCTATCAAATTATCTAAACCACTAAACCACTTAGCTAAAACCATTAGATACCAAATCAACCAATCACCAACCACTTTTTAACCAAAATTAAATGTATCAAAACAACCAAAATCACCAACCGCTTACCAAAACCAACTAACATATCAAATCTACCAATCACTAACTTCTTTATTAAAACAGTTAAGCTTATTAAACAACCCAAAACCATTTAATCTATTGGATCAACAAAATATCAAACTTCTCAGCCTTAACAATATACCAATCAAATTATAAATAAATAAAATTTTCACTTCTTGCATATACAATTTTTTATTTTATTTTGAAAATTAAAAATCTGGCTTCAAGGTGCACACAGACCCCCTCCCATCCACCTATAACCAGATTTTCAACGCTCTATAGGCTGTAGTTTTGGCTGGGCATCACACACACATGCACACACACTTGCTTTTATTAATATAGATACCAAATCAGATTGATTTTGACACCAGCAATTTATTCCAGTGATGTTGAATACTTATTATATTATTAAACTTAGATTACAGTATATCAAGAATTTATGTAATCATGGACACTCAAGGATATTGAGTTAAGAAGGAAGAATTACCAGTGAAAGTACTGATGAATGTTAAGCAGGGAGAACTGCCAGTGAGAGTGCTGATAATACCAGCAAAGAATACCCATGATGTGGGTAGGCAAGATCTGCCTATAAATGGTTTATTCTTCCCCTCAATAATATATCTTTTATTTGTTTACCTTCATTAATTTTAAGTGTACAGAGGTTAGCTTGACTGATAGAGGTGGGATCAAAGATCCACAGAGGTTAGGTTCTAGGACTAAACACTTAGAGTAGTCAGTTCAATCAACTCTCAACCTTGACCTGGATGGAAACCCCACAGGAACTTGGATATCTAGCATCAATAACGAGAAACTGGAAGGAATGAAGGAGAGGAACCCTAAGGGAGTCAATAGAGGCTGCTGAACCACAATTGATGGACAAGTCCCAGGAGAGGACCTCGGAGCCATAAAGAATGGTTGAGCCTCAGAAAGAGAAATTGTTGGTCTTCTGGGTTGGTAGGTTAGACTGCTGATTTGTAGGGAAATGTCACAGATGATGGTGAAAGAGCAAGGACAGAAGTCTTCATACTGGTTAACCTGGCACACTAATAGAGTCCCAAATTACTGATAAAAAACTCTCAACCACTCAAATCAAGAGTTTTCAGAGGCTTGTATTTCACAAGCTGATGCCTTATCGTGTCCTTCATCCCAGGATAGTCCAAATCACACTCAGTTTTCCCAAGATGCAGGATTGAGCTTGCCTGTAAACTAGTAAGTCTGCTCTCAGTTGGAGAATAACATTGTTACGCCTGCCACCTCTAAAGAATATCTTATGCCACTAACCTCACAAATATCTGCATCAGAAGATTCCTTTTAGTGTTTTTAGTGAGAAATCACAACTTGGCTTTTGTGATAAAGAGGAAAGCACTCAAGTACAATGTTGAGCAGTTGACTAAAATTAATCATTGGGTAATTTATTAGAAAAAGTTATATTAGCTTATGTCTAATTTATTATGGATTATATCAAAAATACCAATGATTGTGGACCATGATTATCCTAAGTATATCCAAAGCTTGGGATTTGCAGTCTAGTGATTTCATATATAATAATATTTGACTAAATGCCACAGGCCTGAGGGCTTTTTAGTTAAGTCAGACTTAATAATAGTTAAGTTAATTTATTGGGCTCGTGGGCTTTTTTGGTCTATGACAAAAATAGTTTTAATGTCAATAAAGTTTTTGATTGAATTATTTACAAATTAATGGTACAAACTTCCGTGATATTTGCTTTTGTAGCTTGAGAGTAGCGATGGTTCAGTTTTTATAGATGCATCAGAGGAAACACTGTCTTGGAATAATTATCAGTAGGACACTTACCATGAGACTGAGATGAGTTGCTGCAGAGCCTAGTAGTTTATAGACCCTCTTAATTCTTCAAGATCCGTTGGTAAGTGGCAATGTGAGGTGAGGTGTCATGGGTAAGGTGTGGTTAACATTGAACCCTGTAAATTCTTTTATTTTAGACAAATAAAAATAAGTTGATAGTTCAATAATCTTTTGATAGTTTAATATGTGAGCTTTTTGTATTTAGTATTTTCCATTGTATTAAGTCAAGAAATTGCTTGAAATCAGGAAAATAATGGCAGTGAGCCATTGTACAAGTAAATGAAAGGAGACTACAGCCTTGGGTGTTATTTATAAGTAGTTTATATCTTAATCACTATCACTATTTAGTCTATTGTCTCCATACAATAGGCTTTCAAAACTCCAATTTATCTAAGAAGAAGAACCAGAGCATTTGAAGTAGGCCAAAACTTCAACAATTGGCGCTCACAGCTGGGATGGCAGATGGTGAACATAGCGAACAGGGTAGCAACCCCAATCTAGATCTGTTTTTCAAGAATGAATTTGTGAAATTTCAAGACTCAGCAGTCATGATGAGTCATCAAATTAATAACCTCACTGAAAAAAGTTTATTTTTCAATTTTGCAAATAATACTCTACATGAAAAAATAAATGAATTTTAGAAATAAAATAAGAGAGAAGGAGAGAATGATTTCTGATCTTCAAATCTAATGATCAATCTGAATATGAAATATGAAAAAGTGAAGGATTGGGACAATAGTCAAAGTCAGCACGCTCAAAGCAATTCTACTGAAGTTATATCTCTGAATATTTTATTCCTGAGCCATATCAGCAGTTTTCACATGGAATGGCTGATCTGGCCAACACATGTTCCTCCAACCGTGGTGAAGTGCCTCAGTGCCTTAATACACCTGGTTCAAGCCAGAAAAAGAAGTAATTGCAATCTCCATGAGCAGGAAAATGATAATTAAAAACTATTAAACCTACATGCTTTTGATAAAAATGAAATTGTACTCTCTTTTTTCAAATGCTCTGTAATGCTATGATGGGGCCAGTGACCACTGTTGGAATCCAGGGGATAGGGATGCTTGCTGGTGCTTATTGGCCCTGGATTTCACAATTATTAGCAGGAGAAGTTACCCTATCTACTGCTGGGTTAAATATTTGGTAGGGATTTATTTAACCATTTATATTATAAAGTAATAAAGCCCAAATAAGAATAAAAAAGCTAGATTTTATATGTTTTATTAGTTGTGGCGAGAGAGTAAAAAGCAAATCCTACTACAATCTTGCTGCTTATATTTAATTATGTCAAGGCTCAAAGTTCAGATCAGCTATGCATGTCCAAATTTGAGAACATGGAGATTTAACCTATTGAAGTTCTTAAGTCTCCTTTTGCTTCAATGGGATGACTGATGGAGGGTTGATACTTGGTAGTACTATTCCATTTGTAAAAACATTCAATATAATTAACCCAATCAATGGGTGAGAAAATATTTTTTACATTGTGGGACCCCCTCCACCTCTATAAAAGGGGGTGGTCTCCACCTAATCATTTTAACAGAATTGTTGAAGGGCCATGGAGGATCCTTGGCATAATTTTATGTATTTGGCCACACTTTTGCCCATTCTGGTTACTAAGAGCTGGGTGATTTGACTGATAATTGGATAAAAGTAGAATTGCCCTGATTAAAGTGATTCCACCGAGAATCAGCCAGGGTCTTTTGGCTGATTTCATACTTATTTAAAAACCATACACTCTTTTTATAATATTAGACATGTAATTGTCTGACAACCATAACAAAGTGGCCACTAATATAACTGCTTATATGAGGAGAGAATTGAGCTAATCATGACTCACTTGGATTAAAATCCAACCAATTCCAAAGTCAAAGAGGCCATGCTTTATAATTTGGATATCAGTTTAATGTTGACTAAAAAATATAAATTCATGAATATCAGCTTTAAAAAAGGTAAAATGATTGACAAAAATTTCAGATTAATTCTATCACAAATACTAAGTTCTCCTAGTTGCAAAGTTTATGATTGATTTTGATGCCATTATTGCATTACAACATGCAGTACAATTTTATCAAATCTTGGTGTACAACTTATAGCCTGCTTTTTTGCAAAACTTGCGATGGCTAAATTGGTTAGTTATTTGTGCAGATGTTCTTAAAATTATGGACCTCCCAATACTAGATACAGATCAAAACCTGCTGCTACTGCGGGGAAAGCCCTTCAAAAACAATAAGAAGATCAGCAGTGATTTGGCCGTTAAAACTTAGAAAACCAAAAATGCAAGGGCCCTACGCCCATTGATTGAGATTGCTTGCTATAACTGCCATTGTAATGGGCACTTTACTTCCAGATTCTGTCAACATAGTGTCAATGTAGTCCTTCCAGATTGTTGGAATTCAGGAGATAGGAATTTTTGCTGGAGCTAATTGGCCCTGGATTCAACAATTATTAGAAAGAGAAGTTACTTTCTCTACTGCTGATTTTAATTTATTATGGAGGGGATTATTTTGACCACTTTTATTTAAGATATTGAAAACTTTGATTTTATTAAAAGTTGGGGGTTTTTCAGATTTTTATTATTGGTGACAAAGGGATCAAGAAGCAAACCCTCTTAATATTGGGCTGAATAGTATTTTAAAATGTATTGATGCTTGAAGTGAGTCAAATGAAAATAGCATTCTAAGCTAGGTGCATCTGAGTTAGGTAATATGGGCTGTTGACCTATTGGATCTCTTGAGACTCACCTCACTTCAATGTGAGGGCCTATGGTGAGTTGACATCCAGTAAGATGAACCCATGAGGCAGGTACATAATATTTTTAGACCAATCAGAAGGAAGTAAAATATTTTCACCTGGTGGGACACCCTTTAGGGCTATAAAAGGCCCATCTCCGCAATGAAGTTTGAACTAAATTAGATAAAGAACTTGGAGGGTCCTCAGAATGGCTCCCCTGATCCCGCCACTAATTTGGCATAACCCTGCTACTAACTGTAGGTCTATTTGGCCATTGAGTGAGAATAATTGCATTACTCCAAGAGGCCAGATTCCACTGAGAATTTAATAGGCCTTTATTATTATAAAAATCAGAGCTATTCTCCTCTAAACTATTTTTACTTACTTTTTGAACAACTGTTTGTCTGACATTACCCCCTTCCAGAATGTTATGCGGGAGAATAGGGGCGGAGAAGCTGGCCTTGAAATATGTTGACAATTGCTCAAGAAAGGAGTGACTTGATTGGATATTTGTCAACCCTTTTGTAGGTGATGACAAATGGTCCTTTCCAGATGGACCCTAGTTTCTCACTTCTTGGAGTAATGCAGTTATGGTAATGTAAAACCAGACCATAGATATGAAAAGAGGGTAGAGGTGGTCTGAGTTCATTAGCTGCTTGACCCTCTTTGGGGACAGTTTTGGCTAAGCCAGTCATAGCTTCAGATTGTAATTATAGATATGTTGGGCCAACTTCCTCAGGGCCTTGTTTGGGTCACCAGTCCTGGCTGAAAAGACATCTTTTTCCATAAGGGCAGGTATTCCAGGTTACCAACCATACAAACACATAATGGAGATATTTGTAGTATCTGATAGTAGCTAATGTGATAGGCCATGAGAGCACTGGGAAAAAACTGATCCAAGTGCAGAGGGTCAGATGTGAAATTTTCAGTAAAGTGGATACTTACGTTCCATTCTTTTTTTTAGTACTAGATGGCTTAAGTTCCATTCTTCCTTTCTACAGTCCCATTTTTTGAAGGGTTGTAAGGGCCAAGAGGAGAGTTGCTGAGTGCCCATAGAGGTAGCCAGGATTTTAACCACTCGTGAGGTAAATTCTTATCAATGTCACAGAGGAGAACCTGAGGCCAACCTTGTCAGATGAAGATTGACTGGTGGAGGAAAGTGGCGGTAGCTTTGGAAATTTGAGCAGGGAGAGCCACTGCTTCAAATCATTTTTTGAATTGGTCAATACCTACCAGAATGTAACTATTCCCACTGGTAGTCTGGGGTAAAGGTCCTACCACATCCAAACTGATCATGTGAAAAGGTTGCTGAGGGGTAGTGGGTTGTTATTTGGTCTTGAAGTGGTATTGCTTTTTATTTGTTAAGCAGGCATCCAAGTCTTCAACAATAGATTCCATGATGTCCTCCCAAAGGTATCGTTCCTTGATTAATCATACGTCTTACTCACTCCACCATGCTCAAGGGTAGGGTGGGCGTCCAAGATCACCCGTACCCATTCTGAAGGTCACAGATAGGGCAGCCAAACTATTTCTACCTTCTTATATAACTTTATACTCTCCACCTTAGTGTTGCTGGAGTGTTGTGCTAGCATTTTCTGGATGGGGTCATCCTCATTGTCCCAGGCCTTGGAAGTCTTATGGAGATCATTTAATCTCTCCGCTTTACTGTTGTCCAGATGAAGGATAGGCAGCTGAGTCGAACCATTTACAGTCATATTATGCGTTTAAGCTTGGTTACTCATTATCATTATCATAGTACTGAAGCTTGAGGGCCCAACAGGCTAACCATCCAGTGGGATCCTTCATGTTTAGTAGCCATTTTAAGGAAGCTTGGTCAGTAACCACAGTGAATAAGAAGCTGGATAGGAAAGGGCGGTAATTTTAACAGATAATAATACAGCCAGGCAATCCTTCTCTGTAGCACTATAGTTTCAATCAGCTTTTAATAACATTTTTCTGAAGTAGGAGACTGGATGATCCACGCCATTACTGAACAATTGGTCCAGGATGGCTCCAACGGCATAGTCTGAGGCATCAGTGAACAATATTGAGGGTTTTCCATAAGTTGGGGTGGCGTAGGATAGGGCTTTGCTACAGAAATTTCTTTAGCATCTCAAACGTGGCCGCTTGTTCTAAACTAAAATAAAAAGGGTTGTTTTTAGCAAAAAGTTGGACGAGAGGCTCACTGAGCTGGGCGAACTTTGGAATGAACTGATGGTTTTATCTCATCATACCCAGAAATACTTGATGTCCTGGAGGTTCTTAGGGGCAGGCATTTAAGAGATAGCTTCGATCTTATTTTATAAAAGCTGGATCCCTTCTTGGGAGATGGCATGTCCAAGAAAGTCTAGATTCAATTGGAAGAAGTTGCATTTTGAAGTTATCAACTAGATGTTAGAAGCCCGCAGGCGTTAAAAGCCTCTTTTAAATTAGCGAGATGTTTGGTGAAAATTTCAGAAAAGATGGTGATGTCATCAAGGTAGACAATCACACAGCTTAGCTTGGGTCCCGCAGAATGTGGTCCATTGCACGTTGGAAGGATGCTGGCGCATTGCACATCCCTTGGAGTAGGCGTGTAGGCTAGAATAGGACTTCACTGAAAGTGAGAGCACATTTTTCCTGATCTTGGGAAGGTAGTCCCGTTTGCCAATATCCTCTGGTCAAGTCCATGGCTGAGAATAATTCTGAGCTGGAGAGTTGTGCAAGGGCATCATCTATGCGGTGGATAGGATAGGTGTTTTAATAGTAAGGCTATTCAGTTTACAGTAGTTCATCACTACCTGGTGACCTCCATTCTTCTTTTTGTTCAGCAAGAGAGGAGACGCCCAAGGGATTTGGGACGGTATAAATAACCCAGCGTCTAATACCTGCTTGTGTTCAATCCTCATTTGTTGCTTTTCAACCTTGGACTTATGGTAATGTTTAAATCAAGTAGATTGGGCATTACCTACATCAATGGTGCGGCTCCATCCCTTCATGTGCCCGCAATCTGTGTTGGTCTAGGAGAAATATCACCATATGCATCTAATAGAGAAAAAACCTTTTCAAACTCATCCTGGGGCTAAGTCATCTGAAATGTGGTCGTTAGGCAGAGTACACACCAACTGGTCAGTGGGTAAGCCCATATTCAACATCAACACAATAAAGTGAATCCTGTCAACCTCTTAAAGGAGGATGAGAAGATCATTCCCTATCTCTTGATGTTTTTGACAATGATGGGTTTACTAGTAAGGTTCCACAATAGGATATTAATGGGTCATTAATAGGCATGGTTAAGTATAAACAGCAACATACAGGGTTTTAAAGAGCTTACTCCTTCAATGTTTGTTATGTGCAGCAGACAGACTCAGAGGATCTGTAGCGTAATATTGATAGCAACCACCCGTAGTTCACCAGCCTTGACTACTGTATTTCTCTGAAGCAAAAAAATGGGAATGCCCTCTGGAGCGTCCACTAAATGAGGCAACTTTTTTGTGTTGCGTTCAGAGGTCGTGTAGAATAAAGGTAAAACAGAGGAAAGGTACTCAACTAAGAAGGAGTATTCTTTCTTATTTGATTCTTCATTGTTAAATATTAGAGGAAATTTATAACCAAGTAAGGAGAGGTATCCCTGTTTCATGTTGATTAACCGTCATAATCAATCCTAAACTGTGAGCCAATAAACATATTTAAGTGTTATTGTACTATGCCACAGCAGGCGCTGATACGATGAGCTTTCCAATTTTAATAGGCAAAGAGTAGTAGGCCCAATAGCGCAGGTGTTGTTGTGGCCTGTGTTCCAAACTCCTGTGTATACTCGAGATCAGGAGCCAGCTTAATCTTCTTGATCAGCTTGGAAGAGAGAACGTTCATGGGAGATCCAGTGTCCAAGATATTCCTAACCCAGACTTTTCTTAATAACGATCTCTACCTTAGTTATGTCCCACCAAAGTTAGGGGGGAGAGCTAATACTTTCCTTAAGATGGAGGGTAGAGGCAAGCTTTTTAGCTGTTTCAGGATAGTATTTTAATGGATTGTAGGGTGTGAACATGATAAATTGGTCGCATCAGTGAAGCAATAACTTGGTCAGCATCGCTAGCAGTAAAATAACCTCAGGGCACCCCAGCACATTATTAAGGTAAGTTTCTTTATGGATCAAAGCTTTATCTACTCCTTTAGGGTTCAGCCAATCCAGTATATCTACTTTGGCTGAGACTCCTAGGACATTCTAAACTGACATCCTCATAACCCCCTTCAGACTCATTATCAGAAGGGTTGTCCACACACATTGGGTGGACGCTAGAAGGGCGGTTGGAGGTGGAAGAGATAAATTTGGTAGCTGTGTGGCCTTCCACAGCTATGATCATTGGAGGAGCATTCAGCTTAGCTTCAGCCTTGTCCTTGAGCCCATGGTTGTTGGAAGCAACTGTCACCAGAGGGAGATGTTTGGGCTTAGGAGCAGCCTTTTGGGCCACCAGGAGAGACATCTCCGTGGAGGGCTTGGGGCGGAGCAGAGGCTCAATAGATGGCAAACAATGAACTTTACCATCAGTTAGTGGCAATGAGGGCGTCCCCACTGATGGTAGCGCACTTTGACTCACTGGCTTAGTAATCACAGGCTTTCAGGGCGGAGGGAGATCAGGTTTGAGCTGCACCGCAGGTTCTGGTCTCAGGGTAGTAACTAACACAGGTGGGGCCATAGGGATAATCCTGGACTCCTTATGAGGGGCTATGGTTAAGAAGCCCACAATGGTAAATACTTGTGATTTGACACAACTTCTGAAGTAGCCTCATCATTATAGATAATTGCAACCTCTAGCTGAGCCTCCTTGATATCATGGATAGTTTGGAGGTGGCATTTTACAGAGATGAGATGTCAAGCTATAATAATGGTGAGGAGCTAAGCCAGTCAGAATGGCCGCCAGAGCATCATCAAGAAATAAAATTTTTGTAATCAAGAGAGGTTGGGCTGCATTTTTAAAACAAACAACAAAGGTGGCAACTTATCCCACCTCACGTAGACTTGGACACATAAACGCCTGTTTTTTCCTAACAAGCTCTGCATGGATCCAAAATCCTCAATATGTACGTTTTTTATAAACACAAGTTTTAAGGGTAGCCATATAACGTAACATCATCTCTTGGGTGTAGCGGCTGAGGCAGGGGAGGATATTCTTTTATTTTTTTGGAATCAATTGTCCCTTCCATAACAGCCTCATACACGAAGAGGAATGATGCAATGCTTTCCTCACCTGGGGTAAATTTGTCCCTGACCGGGGGTATTGCGATAATTGGAGCAGACTCATGAAAGGCTTGGCAAACGCGCTGTTTAAGTAGTTCAATATGAGATAGTGCACGGGCTACAGCTGTTCTAAAGCATCTAGCTAAAGTTCAGAGGCTGCAGGGAGGTTGTGAGGGTTAATTACCCCAGCACCCTTCATTTTTATTGAGTGTTTTGTGGTGTACTACACCCTGTAGTGAGCACCACTTGTTGGAATTAAGGGGATAGGGTTGCCTGCTGGTTCTAATTGGCCTTGGATTTCAACAAATATTAGTAGGAGAAGTTACTTTCTCTACTGCTGATTTAATTTATCTTATAGGAAGTTATTTGACTACTTTTATTTAAATCATTGGAAACTTTAATAATATTAAAAGTTGTGGGGTTTTCAGATTTTATTATTTTATACAAAGGGATCAAGAAACAAACCCTCTTGGTATTGGTCTGCTTTGTATTTAAATTGTATCAAGGCTCAAAGTGAGTTTGACGAGAAATTCATTGTAGGCTAGTAGCATCTGAATTAGGTGATATGGGCTGTTGACCTATTGGATCTCTTAAGACTCACCTCACTTCAATGTGAGGGCCTATGGTGAGTTGACAGCCAGGAAGATGAACATTTGAGGCGGGGATTTAGTATATTTAAGCCAATCAAAAGGCGTGAAAATAATTTCTCTGGTGGGACCCCCTTTTGGGCTATAAAAGGAACCAATCTCCATGATGGAGTTTGAACTAAATTAGATAAAGGACTTGGAGGGTCCTCAGAATGGCTCCCCTGTTCTGCAACTAATTTGTCATAACCCTGCTTTTAACTGTAGGCCTATTTGCTTGAGGAGTGGGAGTAATCGCATTACTCTGAGAGTCTGAATTCACTAAGACTGGATAAGCCTTTACTATTATGAAAATTTGATCTTTTTCTCCTCCAAATTATTCTTATTTACTAGTTAAATAACTGCTTGTCTGACACAGATAATTCACATAAGGAGAGAAAAGAACAAGCATAATAGATTTGGGATGCTCTATTGTGCTAGAAACGCAAGACCCACCTGACTGATAAGAGCATGCAGGCCATGGGGCCTCGATTACCAATGTAATGAACTCTATCATAGTACCAAATGAAGATCCTATGACATACATGCAGTGACTTGCTCTCAGAGTAAGGATGTCATAACTGACGACTCTTGAGTAGTCACTAAACTGTATGTGAAACATATACTAGAGAATATTCCAGCCAAAGGGATGAGTAGCGCAGCAAATACCCTAATCTTAACGGGTTAAAATAACTATTCTGATTGACACATTCATCAATGAATGTCATAGTATCCAAAATACCTTAAAGCAAACTATTAACTCTTTGGATTCTTCAAATATCCACTTAGTAAGCTATTGATTACTATTAAAAAAGAAGAAGAAAAAAGATAAAGCACTAAAAAAATCAGAATACAATGAAAAGATAATAAACTTATAAAAATAAAAAACCCAATAATAATTAAGTAGCTATAAATTAATGCATTAATACTAAAGCATTGTTGCCACTGGTGCTGGATGAACCTTCTTTAAGATGGGGAGGAGAGTGAGAATGGGTGTAGTAAGAGGAACTTTTAGACCGCTGGGCACTGAAATTATAGCATAAAACTATGAAATTTATCCATAAAGCCAGAGAACCCCATCAAAATGCAGATGGACTATTGTGATGTCCTAAAGTGGCCATCCTGAGCAGCTTGGCCAATGAGCTCCATATAAAATGATTAAATCGAAAGTATGAGGATGAGCGCCTGAAGTAAAAAAGACGATTGAAAAAGCATTGACCAACACCAAATATCAGAATGTAGTACTAAACAAACTCAAGCCTGAGGGGCAGCAAAGAATTTTTTTTAAACCTGCCAAACAAATGAATATCATTACTCAGGCACACAAGGCCGTCGGGCATGAAGCACTAAATATTATGAAAACACGATTATCTGAGGCTGAGAGGCTATTGATGTAGCGCTCATATTTTGAAGATCAAAAGAAATTAAGCATTGTGACCTAGAAAGAAAGGTACCCTCCACTTATATCCAGTCAAGATGAGGGAAGTGTTGAGTGATTGAATGGACCTAATTGTCAGGTATTTTTGACAGGGAAATAGAAATATTAGCGTAAGTCTAATCTATTATGGATTATATTGAAGAATATTAGTGATTATGAATTAAGAATATCATAGTATATCCATAACTTGGTATTCACGGCCTAGTGGTTCCACTTAATAATATTTGACTAAATGACACAGGCTTGGTGGCTTTGTTAGTTAATTTGGACTTAATAATAGTTGACTTAGTGACCTGGGATTGTGATCTTTGTTAATCTATATCAAATTTAGTTTTAATGCTGTTCAAGTTTTTTTGATTGAACTAATTACTAAATTTATGGTACAAACTGCCTTGGTATGTGCTGCTGTTGCTCAAGAGAAGTGACGGTTTAGCTAATTTCAGACGCGTCAGAGGAAACGCTGTCTTTAAATAATTGTCAATAAGACACTGACCATGAGGCAAAGCTAAGTTACTGAAGAGCCTAATAAATTTTAGTCTCTCTGAAGTCTTCATCATGATCCGCTGGTTTAGTGGAAATGTGAGGTGAGGTGTCATGGGTAAGGTGAGGTTAACATTGAACCCTGTAAATTCTCACTGATTTTAGACAAATAAAAAGTAAGTTGATAGTACAATAATCTTTTAATAGTTTAAAATATGTGCTTTTTTATCTATTTTTTTCTATTGTATTAAGTCAAAAATTTACTTGGGATTAGGAAAATCAGGGCAGTGAGCCGGTGTACAAGTAAACGACAGGAGAGTAAATCCTTGCAGTGTTAATCATAAGGAGTTTTTATCTTTATCACTATCACCGAATGGGCTATTGTCTCCATGCAATAGGTGTTCTAAACTCCAATTTGTTTTAGAAGAAGAACAAGACCATTTGAAATTTTGCAAACTTCAAAACATAACAACATGAGTTTACCTCCAACGCTCACAATCAGTCAACCTAAAAAACCAATACCCTGGTCAAGAATGAGAGCTCACATGAAGCGCATGCTGACAGCAACGTTACTCACATCAAAGCAATAGTAACTTTGCCCTTAAGCGGGTCCCACTATAAAATCCCAGAAACAATATCACAAGATAGAGGAAATATTATATACTTCACTCAAAGTCCTGTAGTTGAACAAAGTGCTTTAGATTATGATGTGTCTTCAATACAGATACCAGTTGATGAATAGCATTCTAGCATTAATATGTTGTCTAGCAACCTTGTACATTAGCTAGAACGATTATATCAAGATCAGTTGATCCATAGCTAAAGACCCTGTCATCAAATTTGAATGTATATATAATGTTGCACTTGATTCAGTTCCCTCCATAAAAAACTCATGATTGAAGGTCCTTCAACTATTTCAAGGCATTTCTCACCCTTTGGAAATATGATAGAGGATTTTACAGTTCATTCAACTTATCCAACTACCTCAACCTCTAAGACAGCTCAGGCTGACAGTAGTACTCCTGGCCCTGTTCCATCTCCTAAATTTTACAGATCTCACCAGCCCTGCAATATACTTGATAAGATAATATAACCCAACTGAGGCTACTTTTAGATTGGTCTTTGAATTAAAATAGTTGAGGGTGAGCCCAGCTCCCCTAAAAAAGGGCAAATTTCATCATCCAAGTATTGCAGAACTTTTAAAAGAACTTCTTGCTGTCAGGATTTCAATCATGCTCTTGCTTCTACAACCCCTGATTTGCGATTTGGGCTTTCTGCCACCCCAGATTATGTGGCCTCTGAACCTATCACTGATCACGCATTCCTGAATTTGTGGTCACTGAGCCTTTATCCCTGAATGCATCAATCACAATCTCATGTCTCTGGAATTTTCAGTTGCTAAACCTGCAGTCACAAAAGCTATTTTTCCTGATTAGATAGCCCTTAAACGTTTAGATCATGACCTTGTGGTCCATGAATGAGTGGTTGTCAGACTTTAGTGGTTGATCTGAAAAAGAATCCTTTGACAACTATCAACTTAGGCCGATTACCCTCTCTATAACCTGGGCTAATTACCCTAACAATCAACTAAGGTGAGTATTTTTATAGCGACTCAGGCCAGATATCCTAATTTCGATTTAAGCCAGTTACCTTTTTGACAGCTTGGGCTGATACTCTTAGTTAAACTCAGACCAATGATATACACAATAACTTGGCAATTGGTCTCAATTAATTATGCATAATATCAACTATATATTTTTTAAGATTTCATCTGGGGATTGATCCCTAAAAATAGCTCTAAAAATTTCATGGGAAAATACAACTATAAGTTGACATCATATCTTTGCAATCAGCTTCCAGCCCTATGTTGAATTTTGTATGTAAAACCTCATATTCAGCACAATAGCACTTGTGCATAGGCTGCCTTAATGGGAGTACCTAGTGCTATTAAGGAGGCCTGCCAACATCCCAATTAGGGGTATGTCATTACTTAAAAATGATGTCAAAGTACCCAGAAGTTTCATTATATTAGCTGTATAATAAAATTCTATTGGGCTGAATTTAGAACATTTTTGCACGTTAGCGTTGCTCTTTTGTCCCCGCAAACTTCCCAATTCTGAGAGTATTTTACCACCAAAAGTCCTAGCAATAGGTCATGGTCGTATTATTCCAAGAGTTGAACTAAGGTGGAAAATAATATCCGTGGGAATTATGTGATCAAAATGTGACTAGAAGATGCCCTAAAGGTATAAATACCAGCGCCTGGTCTAATAGATGATCATCCAATAATATCTCAAAATAAAGAAATATTTTCTTAAGTCTCTTTCAAATGGTTTTTAAGATCTGTTTTTATAAAAAAGTGTCATCAAGCTGCTAAGTCAGATGTGAAAATTGGGAACTTTTGGCACTCAACTTCCTTCTTTGAAATGAGCACCAATCTGTAAACTCCAAGACTGCTCTTTTAGGATTAAAAACTTCTTTCAGCTCCCAAGATTTTCTTGCACAGGTTCTATATATGTGCATACAATATATGTTGATGAATAGACTGACAAAATATGTGGGTGTTTGATACTAGTATGGAGACTAGTATCCATTTAGGTATTTCACAACCAAGTATTTCTCCTGCTCTGGATTCTCCTTTAAACAGGTACAAAATCCTTTAACCAACTGGTAAAGTTAATCCAAGTTCTATATAACAATGAGATTCCTCTCCCTTCAACTCCTCCTCATAGTTGGCAACTTCTGGACAACAACAAAACTCAACCTAATTTTAGCATGTTCAGAGGTTCTAAGGGAACTTATACTCTTAAGGATTGACTCCTAATTTTGACTTAGAGGTCTCACCTTAGACTTATCAAGCAATTCTAGTTCAGTGGTCTCCTTGGTGGACTTCTATCCCTTCATCACTCTTTTAAGCAGCAGCTGCAAAGAACTTGACATTAATTAAAAGCATATTTATATAATAAACTTAAATATATATAAAAATATTAAATCTTATTCTCCTATTAAATATTGTTTAAGAGAATAATTAGATGATTCAGGGCCCAACTCTAATGTTGCGCCTCACTGGGAAACGGCATCTGTTGCCACTGAATTCGCCCTCCAGGGTAGAGCAAAACGATGATCTTCCTCATTGGGTTTGTAGGTTTTCTCCCTACTCAAATGCACCCTTTTTCAGGATTGAAACAAGGAACGCGATTCAAAGCCTTTGTTTAACCACAGCCATTCTACCTTATCAGGTTAGCAACCTGCTTAGGTAATGGGACTCTTGCCCATAACCAACAAGTCAGATACCCAAAAGGTTAAGTCGCCAGTTGCTATCAAGGAGGCATCACTTGACTAGCAACTAATAAATCCCTTAATTAATCGTCAAAACATGATCAATTCCTACAAGACAATTTATTTTTCAATATGTAAATTTACAACTTAATTGATTTGTTTATTTTTAGGGATAAATTCATCAAACATTATCAATACGGTGGATCAAAACCCAAAGGATTGATAAATATTTATTTGGGATATTTCAGCAAACAATAGCATCACATATGAAATGATAACTCATATATTCACTAGTAGTATGAATTCCTTAGTGGATAAGCAGACTTATATTCTTATTTAAGTGGGATAATTAGGTCATATTTAAAATCCCAACATTAGATATCTTAAGCTTGTAACATTTTCTGCCTCAGTAAAGTTCCCAAAGTAAAAGGGAAAATTAGCCCAAGATTGACTACTAGAGCCTGATTATTTTAAATAAGCCTAGTGAGATTCTAAACGGTCAATATACCATAAGACACTGGGTAAAATTGAGAATCTTTTGAGTGAACTTCTTTCTGATTATATGCGCAGACTTTATCATATTAAGCGAGCAATCATCAAATTTTACAACTGGGTCTCGCTCAAAATTGGTGACACTCTTTGAAATGGACCCATACAACCAGTACCTGGCAGATTCATCCAGAAGAGATAGTGACACTTAGATGGAAGCAAGTGACAAGAAAATGTCTGAATTTTTAATACCAGCCGCCAAGGTTTAGAAGCAGGTACATCTTAGAACTGGATCTTCTCAAAGTGGGGGGAGCTCATGTAGATGCAACAAGCCCAATTAAACTTACATCAGAAAGCGTTAAGGCCAAGCTGGAAACTCTATATTAAGGATTATTTTATTAATAGATCTCACATTGAACATTCTTTCAGACGGTTCTACTATCTCAAAGATAAGCACTCAAAATGGGGATATACATGAAGTACCATGATGCAACCATAAAAGCTCTCTCCAGACGTCTCACAGACAGTCAAGCAAATAATAAATTCTTAGTTAATTTTGTTTAACCCTCAATTATGCATACCCAGCAAAGCCTTGCTAGACAAAATCTGGAACACACAGAAATCTACTGAGTAGAAAGGAGAATAATTTTCCTAAAATGCCCTACTGGCTAAATTAATTTCCAGTTTTACTAAATAACAAAAAGTAGTTGTGGATAATACAGGACTTGTCAATGAAGCTTATCAAGGATTAAACACTATTCGAGGAGCTACTAAAAGTAGGAGTCCAAAAGATAGCTGCAGATTTTTTTGCTCACAATGGGCTGTCTTATGAATGGGTAAAAAACATGAATATCCGCTGTCAAAAGCTGGAAGCTAATTCTGATTTCCTATTATCTCAGACTTAATGACTCACCACACAGTCTTCTTCAGCATTAAGAGAGCACCTGGACTTAAATTCAAAGCACGCTCACTTTAAGGAGTGTTGGACTGAGTTGGGTTCTTAGACAAGAATATCAAAAATCTTGCAGAAATACTAGCAGTCTCAAATTGGGACGAGGAGGATGCTCAGATAAAAGAGAAATTTCCAAAAGTTTTGGAATGTTGTGTCAAGATTGCAGGCCAGAAATGCCAAAATTACTCGGGAATAAATTATGAACTTAGAATGCAATTATCAACTGAAAATTCCTAAGTAGATAGTATGGTCAAAGATTCTTAAAATATAACATCCAATCAAGTTTAATTGAATAGGAACACGACAACCATAAAAGAGAAAAGAATACCTTATAGAGTAAAGTGGTTAGTGCTCACCCAGCCTTAATGATAGAGAAATTGAAAAATCTCTGCCCATTTGGTCAAAAAAAGGCTTGTAAAACCAAATAATAGCTAGATTCATTTATTATAATCTAGAAGTTTGGAGTTTATCTTGAAATTGAGTCATTTGGAATTGATAGCAATAAAAAAACTAATGTTTTTGAACATCCATAATATGCCTAAAGTTCTGGCATCAATTCTGGATCCAGATACTCCTTAATGGGTTAGAGGGCCAAATTTTGACTGATTTTGCCAAGGCGTTTAAGTACTAGAAGAAGTGCGATTCCTACTCCTAAAACAGGGCGAGATGACTTCAAACCTCTAAAATTGCCAAAGTTCAGTAGGAATGGGGAAGTTAATTATATTTTTAAGCTATTTCATAAAGCAATGCGGAGATATTAGACCATGCCAAAGAATCAGTTTTACTCAATTCAACCAATACCCACAGCTGTGACCCCATTATGCCCTATTTGGGCGACGATTGGTCCTACATGGATGCCAAAATAGTGGTGATAAAACATTTTGGAGGTCTTGAAATTTTATCAGCCCAAAAACTGAGCTTCTTAATATCAAAATTAAGAAGAATTAGACTATTAGGGACTTTTCTGACAGTTTCTTCCAAGAGGAATAAGTCTTGATCAGGTGTATCTCAATGACTTATTTTGATGCTAAGATTGCATTGGAGCATGCAGTAATTCCCTATCGTGACTTACACCATTAGTATGACACAAGCATTCAATAGAGAAATAAAAACCCAAGATCTTACTAATTACTTGAGAAACTGTTATAGCTTTTCAATGCCCTAATCAGCCCAAGGAGCAGAAAAAATTCGAATTTTTGGACCCAAAAAGCAACACCATATATGACCAAGTGAAAATTCCTGAACTACAAACCAAAAATTTGAGCGAAAACAGCATCCAGTGCCGATTACATGCCACAACTGTGGTCAAAAGAGGCATTTTTCTAGCCAATGCTACAAACATTCAGACAACAAGCCTGGAGTCAATGTTGCTCTAAAAATTAGTAGTGATGACAAGGCTAGAAAAGAGCAGGTGGAGTAGAGGAGGAATGCTCTAACTTCACCAAAGTTCACTAAACTATTCCACCTGAACCTGAAAAGCTCTTTAGGGATGATGATGTTGCTGAAGATAACCTCCACCATATTTGGCTAACAATGTCCTTATTGTCACTTCTCAAGATATAGCAAAAGCAACTAATCCTTTAAAATTACTAAGGGAGCCTAAGAAGAGGTGTCAAAACCTTATTCTAAGAAAACTATTGATAAGGGTTTGACCTCCAACTTGTATGTTCAACCAACCTACATCTACTACCAATGTACAAGTTACCATCCCCAATGAAAATCTTAGCAGATACTTCCTAGGTATCTGCTCTAGTCTACAATCGCATCTGGAATCAGGCACAATAACAGTATTTCCGCATTAAATATCTCTGAAAACTACTCTAAATGTACATATGCGGACATAGCATTCAATAAGGTCTTAGTTTGAGACATCATTGATTGGCGCTCCTATCAATATAGTCAACACAAAATTGGCTAAATGTTGAAAATTGCGCCTGATGATGCCCATTGTCAGGAATATGTCACAGCTGTAGCGCATACAACCAAAATGCTGGTGCATACAGTTCTTTACCTCTAAGATTCAGATCTATTGTAGTGACAGCATCTGTCATTGTATTTAAAATATGAACTACAATATCCTAATTGTAACTGATTTACCGAGGAGATATGGAGTTGTTACCAATCACAAGGCTGATACTCTCACCATTCTCAGCCAAGCTATCCCACTTTATTATAATAAGGTTCAAGCAGTTGAGAAAAATGAAGCCCAGCCTATTCATAAATCTCGCCTACAAAGATGGAGTTGTCCTGGTTGAGTATTTTAAAAGTGCAATCAAAAAATAAATACAATACCCACCTAGACTAATGGGTCAAAAGGCGTCCCTCTTTGTCAAATCAGGACAAAACTATATCATCTGGAGATCAAGTAATTCCAACTGGACTCACAATTAATAACCCAGAAGGACTTTATGGCGAAATATATCAACCATGTTCCAAATCACGATTTAGGTCAAACATTGCACCTACTAGCACCATCCCCAGCCAATGGGAAGTTCACATCTTGTATGTAAACCTGAAAATTAGGCTCATCGCCATCAAGCAACATCAGACAAATCGCAATCTTGCACTTGTTCCCTACCTCAAAAATTAACTCTTTTCACAAGCTTGGAACTTTTGTCAAAATAAGCTTCCCAACAAGGACCTAATCAGCATTACAATTGTCAGGATTTCACTAAATTTGCATATCTCCAAAATCCCCTTCCTCAATTCCCCTGACATCATCAGAAGGAGTGAGCAATCTATTGCAATCTATTAAAGTTGATGATTAATCAGATCCCAATCAACTGATTTCTGATTTGATTGCACAAAGATTAATTCACTCTGATAGATTAAAAACCATAAAAAAGCCTATAAATATTTCCTCTTTTTTAAAAAAAAATTTAGGTTGAGTTTACCCCGTATTTTCTTATTTAATTCTTTGCATTTTTGGAGAATCCA
This sequence comes from Massospora cicadina, assembly GCA_022478985.1. NCBI lineage: Eukaryota > Fungi > Entomophthoromycota > Entomophthoromycetes > Entomophthorales > Entomophthoraceae > Massospora > Massospora cicadina. The sequence continues at coordinate 220,366 of JAKSZP010001355.1, forward strand.
CCCAGTATAACTTTGAGATACAACCTGACCCATTGGAAGTTCAATTAAAAATTTCCAGACTGGTGCTCACTATAGGGGCTCTCTGAGTTACGCACCAGTGACCCCATCTATCACCATGGATTCTCAACTTTTGCCTGAAGAGGCTCAAGATCAAGAGCAAGGCAGTATTTTATGATGGGTCCCTTCAATTGGAGCCCAAATCCCAAGATTACTCTCCACGTTGGAATTTTGGGCCAACTTGGAATTCTATAATCCTAACTTAAGTTTCACCTCAGACTTTAAAATTCCACCTGAGGCCTTGCAAAATATCATCAATCATTTACTTAAAGGGGCTCTAATCCATGGAATATATTCTAACCAATCTTGTTCGAATGCAGTACCTTCTATATTGCAAGAAGTGCTGCAAACCTCTCAAATGCCAGGGATTGGCTCTGAACAATATCTACAACAACTTGTACACCCTACATTATACCACTTGCTACATGTAGTTGGAATGCACCATCAAGGGATGCTCAATTTACTAGAAGGAATCCAATCCTTGAATATTTATATTTCCAAGTTTTACAAGTCAGCCTCCAAGTTTAGCCGAGATAATCATAATGCTATTATTAATAATTGAACTTCCCTCAACGAAGTACAACAGCAGCTCATTCAGTTTGATCATGGGATATCAAATTTTATTAATGTACAATTCCCAAAAAAGGTTCAAGAGATCCAGAAGATATGGAGAGAGGGTGTTTCCCAACTCTCTGAGCGTAATCAATCAATGGAGGAATAAATTAGAACTTGTCTTTTTTGATTGGAACAATTATACTCAGGAACTCAGTTCCGGGTCAATGAAGTAAAGAGAACCTCTGGAAATATGGGTCTTCCTGGGGAAGAAGGACCTCGTGGACCTCCTGGAGCTGATGGGCCCCGTGGACCCCCAGGTGCAGATGGACCTCGTGGACCTCCAGGCGCTGATGATCATTCAGGATCTTATCAGCAAATTAGCTCTCTCATGAACTTGATGACCTACTTACGTGAACAATTCTCTAAGGTAGCCAAAGAATGCAACCTAACCCCTGATGGGGTACCAATTGACCCCTTTTGACTCTGCAGTCCTTGTCCAATGAATTGATCAATTTGGGAAAGTGGGCCAAGGACACTGATATCTTATTCCATGCTTGTGAATCAAAAGGGGAATTGCTCCAAGAAAAAATTGAGACTCTGGAACTCAAGTACAATGCACAACAGGAACAGATTTTTGAGCTATCTTACCAACTAGATGAGAAAGTAGGGCATGCAGACCTGAATTGACGGATTAATGAAATTTAGATGGAAGCTGTTGGTCCTTACCATCAATTTTCTTCTCAAGCTTCAGATTCTGCCTCTTATGTGTCTACTCAATCTGAACAACATGGAGTGCATGTTTTGACTACCAAAATTCCCATGAGTTTCAAGCCAGTATTCAAGGACAAATACTCCCTAGGGGAAAGCAGCATTATCGCCTTTCTATATCTGTATGAAAAGGAATTAAGTGAGGCCACGGAATTACCAAAAGATGAATTACTTGCCTAATTGCCTTACTCGATTGGCTCAAGATATTATGGTTCCCCACTTAATGACTTGCTCTACTTAGGCTCAAGTCAAAGAAGCATTGATCAAAGAATTTGGAAGTGAGCAGACCCTATCTTCGCAAAAACAGGCCTTTATGGGTATACAGCCCCACCAAAAAATGAATCTATTAAGGACTTTGCTCATCTGTTCTATTGGGAAGCTCAAACTCTTGTAACCTGTGGTCAGTTAAATTTGGATGATGCAATAAACACAGTTCTGTCAGCTTTACTACTAGGACGCAAATGCAAGTTTATCTGAACAGTGTCAAAATAAGATTTCCGAAGTATTTTGGATATTAAGGAGGCCTTATTGGAGTTTCCCCCTCAATTCTCTGAAAAACCCTAAGTTTATGAGTCTCCTAGACCTAGTCAGTTTAAAATATTTGCCATGCCTGAGAACACTAGAGCGATCTAGTGTAATTACTGTCATCGCTACTTTCATGCTGAGGGTCGTTGTTTTAAAAAGGAAGCAGATGAGAAAAGAAAAGAGATAAGACCAATAAGATTTTCACCTTGATAATGATGTGGGTGCGCAGCAAGAGCAGCAAAGTTCAATCAAGTGTAATAAAGACAGCCATTCTTCTTTTTCCTTGCCCTCCTTATTGGCATTATCCTCTCAGTTTGGAAGCACCATTACCCAAATTAATTTCCGAGTAAATCAAATCAATGCTAAGGCTATCATAAATACTGGATCCCCGGTGAATGTTGCCTCCTCCAAATTGGTCAAACGGATCAAATTAACCCCTGATATTTCTCATTATGAAGAATATGGTACCGCCAGCCCTCAGAGTACTCGGTCTATTGGAGCTTTTTCATCCCTTCCTCTGAAAATCAAGAAATTAACCTTTACCATTTCAGCGATTGTGCTCTATAATTTGAGTTATTACCTACTCTTGGGAACTCAGTTTCTACAAGAATTTGATGGAATTATCAACTACCCTGACTCGTCGTTGTCTCTCTTGGGGTATCAAGTTCCCTTACTTTTATCTGATCATGCTTCCACTTGACGTCGGTTATGTCTGCTAGAAGGAACTAAAAAGTCTTATTTAATTCTGTATCAGGTTGAAGATCCTCATTTAAATTTGACTCCTACCATGGCTGATATTGAAGAGGGAATGCCTATTTTTTCTCCAGAGAAATTAGTTATTTCACCAAAATCACAAGTGATCATTAATAACTCTTTGCACTTTTCAATTCCCAAGGGCATTTGCTACAAGTCCAGGGCACTGTCAATCCTTCTGCCAAAGAACTCTTGCCTTGTTCTGGAATATTGGATTATGCTTATTCAGGCTCTTTATCTGTCTTATTAGTGAACCTTACTGATGTGCCAAGACTGGTAGATTGAGAGCACCTGATTGCTTATGTCAAGCTGTTACCCTTATCTCGTATCTATGATGTTAAACCTTTTGGGAGTTTACAAGACTTTGGATTGGAGAGTGATCAGGAAATCCTTACTGTGGGATGGCTATCGGGAACCATCTCTCTAAGGAACATGAGAAACAAGTGCTTCAACTATTAGAATATTCCGACATTTTTGCTAGGCATACTTACAATTTTGGGAGGATGAAAGGTTTAGTGCACACTGTTAAACTGGTGATCACCTTCCTATACATGCGAAGCCCTATTGTAAATCCAAAGTAGAAGAAGCCCAGGTTACTAAGGAGTTAAATCAATTGCTGGAGGCTGGATTATTGAAACCCTCCAATAGTCCCTGGGAATCCTCATTGTTGTTATTTAGAAGAAAGATGGTTCTCATTGAGTTGTGATAAATTATCATTGATTGAATGCTATTACCTGATGTGACTGTTATCCCTTACCTAGGATTGATAATTCTCTTAGGTTGTTGGCTGGATCCACCTATTTTTCGGCTATGTACTTAGCCAGTGGATATTGGCAAATTGAACTTTCTCCAGAATATTGTGCTAAGTGTGCCCTGATATCGAGTGAAGGGTTGTTTGAACCAACTCGCATACTTCAAGGCCTAAGCAATGCCCCCACAACTTTCCAAAGGGCCATGGACAGTATGCTGTGGGATTTAAAGCTTACTTGTGTTCTGGTAAATCTTGATGACAATACCGTGTTTTCCAAAACCTTTACTGAGCATTTTAACCATTTAAAATAAGATTTTAGCGAATTTGGGGCTCTTTCTTAAAACTCAAGCCCACCAAGTGCTCATTCTTTTAAAATGAATTGGACTTCTTAGGACATCAGGTTTCAGCTAAAGGGATTCAATCTCTTGCGGACAAAGTTCAAGCCATTCAACAGATGCCTCCTCCCTCTTCAAGTGATATTCAAGTCTTTCTCGGTATGGTTGGGTATAACTGGCAATTTATTCCCAACTTTGCTGATATGGCTGAACCCTTATTTTATCTATTGCAAAAAGGAGTTTCTACTTTGAGTGAAAATCAGCTCAAGAACAGTATTTCAATTCTCTGTGTACCACCTTGATGATGGCACCTGCTCTAACTCACCCCCAGTTTGATAAGCCTTTCTCTACATATGGATGCAAGCAATGTCATTATTGGGGCTATTTTATCTCAGTGTGATAAAGAAAATAAGAATCATCCTGTTGCTTACTGTAGTAAAACTTTGTCAAAGGCTGAGTAAAAATATAGTGTTACTGAAAGGGAATGTTTGGCGGTAATTTTGGCCATCAGCATTTTTGGCCTTTTTTATATGGTACCCATTTCACCGTTATTACCAACCATTCCTCCTTACGATGGCTGCAGAATATGAAGGATCCTGATTGGAGGTTAGTCTGTTGGGCTTTACGATTGCAAAATCTCAATTTTTCCATTGTTCATCGCTCAGGAGCTTAGCATCAAAATGCAGATGGGTTATCCCAATTACATATTCTGGCCTTGGAACTAGAAAAAGAAGAACGCTAGTATAAACTTATAGGGAAAACTTTTCTATCTCATTGCAATAACTTTTGCAACTTATTCAATTCAAGTCTGATTCTAGTTTGATAATCTCACAGAGGAGATTAGTCTGCGCCCATGTCAGGGAGCAGTTGGGCAAGTAAGGTAAGAGGAGCAGGTGTTAGGCCCGCGGCCTCAAACGTTTGAAAACGCCCCAGAGAAACTGGCGGAATAGAAAAAATTTAAAAAAACTGGCGGTCACTAATTCCCCAGAAATACTCGCTTGGCAAGCGCAATGCAACCAGTACATCAACACGCTGCACTACAAACCACTCTTGTCGTGGAATACGGAGTCCATGTGTTTCTGGACATCCAACAAACAGCTCTATGGGAAAAATTTTGTGGGGATGTGCACACTTTTTTCCCAACCGCGGTGTACGTCGCACCTCACTCTATGTCATGAAGTTGACTGGACCTCAGTTTTGAAAACAAGGAGGCAGCAGACGAAGCTGCTGCAGTGCGCGTAGTGATCAACCTCCCCAAAGGGCAATGGGCCATTGAAACCAAATGCACCAGATGGACAAATCCAACCAAAGTTTCCTCACATTTGACTTTTTTCCTACTATGGTAAAACGTGTCATTTTGGAGCAACACCTGAAAGATGGTCTCACCGTTTATGGCGAAATACAATCTTTCTAAAATGCAACGCTTTATGCTGATGCCACACCAGTGCACCGGCAAAGCCATCGCAGTTCTGACCCCAACCAAGGAGATTGCAAAGGACCTAACCCAGATCCCGCACTCCACATATATCAATATCAAAGGGCATACCACCCACCTTTTCAGGTAACTGTGGACAGCGCGCCCCCCATCTGCACCCACTGTGACGCGTTCAGCCATAAGGCACATGCATGCCCCACCAAGGAGGGCATCACATTCCAAGAGCACCCCTCGGTGGCCATGGCCAGCGGAGAGGCGCACTACAAACCAACCACAAGCACCAAAGAGGCTTTCCCATGGGGAGCACAAGGCTGCTACCTACTGGTAAAGCCTATTTCCCCACAAGAGCAGAAGAAGGCCAAGCAGGCCCACAGGGCCGCGGCCAAGGAAGCGGCCAAAGTAACCACCGCTATCCCACACTCCCAATGCCAGGAGGACATTGAAACCTTTGTGGCGGAAGCAACTCAAGAATCCATCAACCAATCAGATTAGGAAGCCCATGCCGATTGGTCCACCCAATCTGAGGGTCCAATGGGTGACTCAATTTCACCTGATCTTTGCAACCAAGCTCCGGTTTAAACTGACTTGGTCTCCAACCTACCTTAAAATTTTTTTTGACCCACTTAATGGTGCACCAAACTCATCCGCACCGCAAAAAATTTGTTTGATGTCAGGGAAACAAAAAGCGAAGGCAAAAGCCAACGCGAACCTTTCTGCTAAAATCAACAAAACTACCAATAGCATCGCTGCAAACACCCACGCTGCCATGAAGGCCCATGGGGATCTAGAGGAGGCTAGTGGGACTGGGTGCCCACCCCCTCACACCTAAGGTGCAAAGGGGGAAACCTTCACTTTAGGGATGTTGAATATCGCCAGACTCAAGGCCTCGCTGTCCCGGGCTAGGAAACTGAGTTTTTTACAAAAATATTTACCCATGGTTATCCTGGCCATCCAGGAGTCCCACTAACCACAAGGTTCCGAGGATGATTGGAAAACCATGCTCCTCCCATCCCTATCCTTTTGGTCAGAGCACTGTGGGGTGCTAGTTCAGAAAAACAATTAAAATTTTTATTGTCAGAATCCTTCCTCAATGGCCAATTCCTTATTGTCACTTTCTCGTGGGCCAACGTGGCACATGCTATCATCAACATCTATGCCCTAACCTGTGCATGAGAACGTCAGGAATTTGTCTCATTGGTCAAATCCTACCCATTACCCCACAGACCCTTTCATAGTTGGCGATATGAACTGTTGGCTAAACACACCAACGGACCGTTGGCCTTCCTCCTCCCACGCCACCCAGGGTCACATAGAACTTCACATTTTAAAGGCCACCCTTGGGTTAATAGATGCGCTGCAGCGGCAAGCCCCGCTGCTCAAAAACATGATGTGACCCCACGTCCACAACGGCCAATTAAGGTCCATGACCTGCATAGACCTTATCCTTACACCGGCGAAATTCCAGCCCCACATTTCACACTTCAAAACAACAAAAATCGAATTCTCCGACCACCAGCTGGTCTCAATAACCTACCACCTATCTGTCACAGTGGCTAAGACCCCACATTGGTGCAAACTCCGCCCTCCTGAACTTGCGTAGCCAGGATTTTCCACATTGGTGGAATCAGCAACTTTGGAAAAAGAGTTTTTCACACCATTTTGCGCGGACCCCATCTCCACATTGGCAGCCTTCAAAGAGGATACCATCCGCCACTCTGCCACCTCTCCTCCTGACACTCACAAGCCACATTGGCCGTCATCTCGCGCGCTCTGGCAGAGTTGGCACACTTGGAGTCCAACATCACGGCTACAGGATACAGCTCTGCATGGGGCTGGAAGTGGGCAGAGGCAGCCACCCACCTCAACGCGCTCAAAAGGCAACACAAACATCAGGTTTATGTTCAGTACAGAGCCAAACGCATCACAAAAGGTGATAAGTGCACCGCATATTTATTTTAAAAAAATTTTCACACCATGCCAGAGTGTGGCCTGCACACAGGTGCAAAGATCGGATGATTCCATTGTGGATATGCCAGCTGAAGTGGCAATCAAAACATAAAAGTATTACTCCAAGTTGTACCAATATGATCCAATTCAGCTGGCCAAAGTGGCGAAATTTCTTAACAGCACTCACATCTGCACCATTTCCAAATACTGGAATTAATGTATTTAATTACTCCAAATGAACTCTAGTCAGCCATCCGCAGTGCACCAAATCAGAATTGCCCAGGCCCTGATGGCATTCCATATGAATTCTATAAAAAGTACTTAAAATATATATCCCCACTACTGCTTGCCTCACTTAACCAGAGCCTTCTGGAAACGCGCCTCCTACCAGGAGGACAAGAGGCCTTCACCGTCACACTCTTCAAGAAAGGGGACAAGCTAGACTTAGCTAACTTGCGCCCCATTTCTTTAACTAACACGGATACAAAAATTACAACAAAAATCATGGCTAACCGTTTAGGGAATGTAGCATCTGCCACCATTCCCCATAACAATTCGGTTTCATACCCAGAAGGTCAATTTGGGACAACGTGCACTCTGTGGCTAACGCATGCCAGTCCACAGCCTCTGGGGCACTTGTATTCTTGGACCAACAGAAGGCCTATGATAGAGTAAACTGGGAATACCTCAGGGCCTGTCTCCATCAATTCCGCCTTTCCCCTCGCTTCATGAACTGGGTGATGCTGATCACAGAATCTGCAACAATGGCAGTACGTGGCCCTGGCTTCCTAACAGAAGTAGTCCGCCCTCAAAGGGGCTTGCGACAAGGGGACCCCCTCAGCCCACTCTTATACAACTTCAGCCTTGACACACTACTTTGAAACGTGAATGCCCAACTCAATGGGGTCCATGTGCCAGGCCAAGCCCCAGTCAAGTTGATGGCGTTTGAAGATGACTGTGTGTGTTTGGGTGTCTTATATAATGATGCACGCGCACTTGAAAGCTCTCATCCAGGAGTATTCCCGGGTAAGTAACGCTGCACTGAATGCTTCCAAAACTGAAATCATCCTCCTTGGTCGGTATCAAACCTGCTGGGCCCCAGCAACCAGCGCCCAGCCTGGCCCATCTGCTCGCACATGTGCTCGCCCTCCAAGATCATCCCACACCGCCCCACTGGTGCTCCCCTTTGTGCCACGCCCTACCATAGGACTGGTCCGCCATCTGGGTATGTGGGTGGAGGCAGGCGGGTACGCATCAGCAATAATGGAGAGTCATATTCTAGACAACGTGACAAAGCACATCGCCTCCCTCAGAGCCTACCCTACTTCCCTTACTGGCAGGGTTGTTTTAGCCAACTCTTTGCTCCTCTCCAAAGTCTTTTTTGGAGCCCACGCCATCCCCTGCTCCCCAAGCTTTTTCAAATCCTTGTATGCCCTGCAGCAAGGATGGCTTTGGTCAGGCCGCCCACCACCAGTACGGCTAGAGGTCATGTTTGGCCCTCATCAGCATGGTGACATGGGCCTGCTTGACTTCAAAGCCCATTCCGCCAAGATCCTGGGCACCTGGATTGTGGCTGTCACCGCCCCTACGCTCCCCTCCCAACTCTGGTCCGCGCGGCCTGCTCCAACTTCTCCCGCGCCTTAAGCCTCAACAAACCATTGACCCTTACTCCCTGATGAAATACCTGGCTTCACACCCATCAGCCACAGGTCCTCACGGTACTAAAACCCACTACAAACGAATCCTCCTCTCCAGGAAGAGCGCTGAGTGGAGAATTCATATTAGCAGACATAAAACCCAAAGAGGTCGCCCCTCTCCTCAGTTCACACAAGAGGCACAAGGGCTACCCATCCATGATGGCGTGATCCCCACACGGCCCCATGTCCTATCCAGGGTGGACTACCTGGACATGCTGAACATCCCTTACTCCATTGAGACCCAAAAACTATCTGAGAATACGCACACCATCCTCTGTTGCAGCCTCGAATTCCATTCCCAAGTGTGGCGCTGCCTGAGGCGGGTGTACCGTACAGCTGAGCGCTCTAACGCTTTACACTCATCCTGCGTCGTATGTGATCAGTATGGAACGCTGTTCCACCGCCTGGAGAAGTTTCCTACCTCTAAAGTGATATGGCGCGAAGTCTAACGTCTGCTGGGCCAGGATCAAACACATCCCTTCAGTCTGTAAAGAGATATGTTTGCTTTATCAATGGTCTCCCCCTTCCACCCTCCCTCCGTGCTCTTGTGGTTGCAATCGCCATGTGGACTATCCACACGATTGTCTTGGATGCCATCGCAGGCTCCACCCCCACCCTCCCAGAAGCTGTCCACAGATTCTGGTCTCATTTGTGGACCACTTTCAGACGTGGATGTTTGGATACCTCCCACCACGTCGCAGACAGCTGAACTCCTCCTGATTCTCAGTTTGGTTCATCAAATAAGACCCTTTCCTCCACACGTGTTCAATTGTGGCTACGGCCCCTTCACACGTTCCCTCCCTCCCCATAAGTGGCGTTCCCGCTGACAACAAGAGATAGCATCGCTTCTCTGGGGTGCCTTCCCTGTTATAAAGTTTTGTTTCTTTCAGGTCAAATTCGGAAGTGTCTGTCCCATGGTCAGCCTTCCTCACACTAAATTCAAATTTAATTTTTAACTTATTGGATGACCAGAATTTTGGGATCAAGAGACTGAAGAGGGTCGAGCCTATATAATTTCAATTACCAAGGATACTATGATTCAAGATGGATCTTTGTATAAGAAAGTCAAGACTAAGTGGTTGCCCTTCCTACATACCAACTCCAGGTTTCACGCTGTAATGGAAGGTCATGAACAAGTCGGTCATAGTGGCTTAAAGAAAACTCAAGAATGGTTGAAGGCTCAATACTAATGGAACAACATGACCGAGTTCATTTGGGAGACTCTTAACTCATGTATTACTTACAAACGTCATGGAACTACCAACACTACTTATCAACATAAAGCCATTTCCCCAACTAAGGCGTTCAAAGTAGTCAGCATTGATGTTGTAAGGCCTTTTCCTTAAGGAGTGCATGGTCATCAGTATATCATCATGGCCATCGACCATTTGACTAAATGGGTTGAGTCCATTTCAATTGCTACCCCTTTGACTAAGACTACAGCCTTATTCCTATATCAGCATATTATTTCCCAACATGGATGTCCAAAGGTCCTTATTTCAGACAATGGGACTAATTTCAGCTCGCAGCTTATACAGGAGTTATCAAAATTATTTAACACTACTCAGCGATTTGTTGTCCCATATAATCCATCCACAGATGGGGCCATTGAATGAGTTAATGGAACCTTGGTCTCGATTTTAAGGAAAATGGCCTCGACTGATATGACTCAGTGGAATTTAACTACTCTGTGCCTTGTTTGCTTATCAGATAAGCTATCACCGCATTATCAAGATGTCCTCATTTAAGTGTATATATGGGCGAGATCCTTCATTCCCTTCTAATGTTCAGACTATCCTTGAAGAAAGCATCCCATAAAACTCCAACTTAGTTATAAGAAATTTGGCTGATGAGATTATCCGCCTCCAGGCTTAAGCAATGAATTCAATTGAAACCACCACTTGAAGAGAGACTCTACAATGCAATCAACATAAACCAGTCTTACCTAAATATCAGATTGGAGCTTATGTTATGTACTATCATTCTTGGCCAGATGGATGGACTGAAAAGCTGGGAACTAATTGGTCTGTCCCTTTTTAGAGTTATATTTCGAAAAGGACTAGAACATTTGATTGTTCATACTGATACTGGTATTGTGGTAAAAATTATATTCATCCTAGGTTTTTAAGAAGTCATTCTCCACTGCGATCAAATCTTGAGGGAGAAATGTCAGGATTTCACTGAATTCGCATATCTCCAAAAAATCCCCTTCCTCAATTCCCCTGAAATTATTGTAAGGAGTGATAAATCTATCACAATCTATCAAAGTTGATGATCAATCAGATCCCAATCAACTGATTGAAGATTTGATCATGCAGAGATTAATTCACTCTGATAGATTATGAACCATAAAAGGCCTATAAATATATACTCTTTTTGAAAATAAAAATTAGGTCGAGTTTAACCTTTAATTTCTTATTTTACTTCATTTCATTTTTGGAGAATCCGCCCAGTGTAACTTCAAGATACAACCTGACCCATTGGAAGTGTAATTCAAAATTTCCAGAACAATGTTATCCCTATGGCCAATTTTGCAACTTGACCAATTCTTAGGATGGCCAAGCTCTAGGGTTATATCTTAAATATTAGGAAATATTTGCACAGGATGATTTTGACCTTGGAAGTGCTAAAAATGTCATCCACACTATTGATACTGGAGAACATAAGATGATTTGATTACACCCAAATAAATACTTGTAATCATCAGAAGAAGCTGTATCTAAGGAGATTGAGGAAATCCTTGATCATGGCATGTTAGTTCCTTCAAAAAGTTCCTGGGCGGCACCAATATCAATGGTTAAGAAAAAGGAAAGATTAAAATTTTTAGTCATTAATTATTGTAAAGTTAAACAACATCACATAGAAGGACTCTACCCTCTGAGAAAAATTGATGATGCCTTGGACAGGCTAGGGTGTGTGAAGTTCTTCTTTTTGAAGGAAATTATCTGCGGGTATTGGCAAATAGATATACCTGAAGATGAGTGCGAGAGATGTTCAAAATATAACCCAAGAGGACCTATTCCAGCTGAAAAGAATGCAACAAGGGCTCTGCAATGCCTCAGCTACCTTTTAGAGAGCCATGGACAAAATCCTGGGATATTTAAAGTTGTCATGTGTACTTTTGTACCTTGATGATATTAATGTTTTCTGCTGCACTTTTTACGACCACCTGGTAAGCTTAAAGGGTTTTCAAAAGGCTAGCAATTGCAAACTTAATAATAAAGTTTTTAAAACGTACCAGTTCTTCAAGGATCAGCTGTAATTACCTGGCTTTGTAATCAACAAAGTAGGTCTTTGTCCCCAATTTCTCTAAGCTATATGCCATTGCAAAATGAAATGGCCTGAAAGCTTTTCTCTCTCGTTGCAATCACTTTTGCAACCCATTCAATTCAAATCTGAATCTACTTTGATGATCTCATAGAGAAGATTAGTCTGCGCCCATGTCAGGGAGCAGTTGGGCAAGTAAGGTAAGAGGAGCAGGTGGGAGGCCCGCAGCATCAAACGTTTAAAAATGCCCTGGAGAAACCAGCAGAATAGAAATTTTTTAAAAACCGGTGGTCACTATTTCCCCAGAAATCCTCGCTTGGCAAGCACGATGCAACTAGTACATCAACACGCTGCACTCCCAACCACTCTCGTCATGGAATATGGAGTCTGCATGTTTCTGGAAATCTAACAAATAGCTTTATGGGAAAAATTTTGTGGGGATGTGCACACTTTTTTCCCAACTGTGGTGTACGTGCACCTCACTCCATGTCACACGGTTGGCTGGACCTAGGTTTTGAAAACAAAGAGGCAGCAGACGAAGCTGCTGTGGTGCGCGTAGTGATCAACCTCCCCAAAGGGCTATGGGTCATCGAAACAAAATGCATTAGTTGGACAAAATCTAACCAAATTTTCCTCACGTTTGACTTTTTGCCTACTACGGTAAAACGTGACATTTTGGAGCAACACCTGAAAGATGGTCTCACCATCTACTGCGAAATACAATCTTTTGAAGTGCAATGCTTTATGCTGATGCCACACTTTTGCACTGGCAAAGCCATTGCAGTTCTGACCCCAAATGAGGAGATTGTGAAGGACCTAACCCAGATCCTGCACTCCACTTTTATTAATATTGAAGGGCATACCACCCACCCTTTATGGGTAACCATGGACAGCGCGCCCCCCATCTGCACCCACTGTGACGCGTTCGGCCATAAGGCACATGCATGCCCCACCAAGGAGGGCGTCACATTCCAAGAGCACCCCTCAGTGTCCATGGCCAGCGGAGAGGCGCACTATGAACCAACTGTAAGCACCAAAGAGGCTTTCCCGTGGGGAGCACAAGGTTGCTACCTACTGGTAAAGCCTATTTCCCCGCAAGAGTGGAAGAAGGCCAAGCAGGCCTGCAGGGCCACAGCCAAGGAAGCGACCAAAGTCACCACCGCTATCCCACACTCCCAACGCCAGGAGGACATTGAAACCTTTGCAGCAGAAGAAAATCAGGAATCCATCAACCAATCAGATTGGAAAGCCCATGCCGACTGGGCCACCCAATCTGAGGATCTGATGGGGGACTCATTCTCACCCAATCGTTGCAACCAAGCTCCAGTTGAAACTGACTTGAGGCCCATCCTACCTGAAAATTTTTTTTGACCCACTCAACGGTGCACCAAACTCATCCACACCACAAAAATTCTCATCCGACGTTGGGGAAACAAAAAGTGAAGGCAAAAGACAACATGAACCTTTCTGCTAAAATCAACAAAACTACAGATAGCATTGCTGCAAACACCTGCACTGCCGTGAAGGCCCATGGGGATCTAGAGGAGGCTAGTGGGCCCAGGTGCCCACCCCTCGCACCTAAGGTGCAAAGGGGGAAACCTTCACCTTAGGGATGTTGAATATCGCTGGACTTAAGGCCTCGCTGTCCTGGGATAGGAAACTGAGTTTTTTACAACAAAATTTACTCGTGGATATCCTGGCCATCCAGGAGTCCCACTGTCCACGAGGTTCTGAAGAGGCTTGGAAAACAATGCTTTTCCCATCCCTATCCTTTTGGTCAGAGCACTAAGGGGTGCTAATTCAGAAAAATAATTTTTTAAATTTTTATTGTCGGAATCCTTCCTCAATGGCTGAGTCCTTATTGTCACTTTCTCGTGGGCTGATGTGGTACAAGCTATTGTCAAAAATCTATGCCCCAAACAGTGCATAAGAGCGTTGGGAATTTTTCTTGTCAGTCAAATCCCTCCCACTACCCCAGACCCTTTTGTAGTCGGTGACATGAACTGTTGGCTAAATACTCCAACGAACTGGTAGCCTTCCCCTCCCATGCCCCCAGGGCCACATTGAACTTCGCATTCTAAAGGCCACCCTTGGGTTAATGAAGCACTGCTGCGGCAAGCCCCGCTGCTCAAGATCATGATGCGCCCCCACATCCACAATGGCCAATTAAGGTCCATGTCCCACATCAACCTTATCCTTACGCCGGCGAAATTCCACCCCACATATCCCACACTAAAACAACAAAAATGGAATTCTCTGACCATTGACTGGTCTCAATAACCTACCACCTACCTGTCACAGCTGCTAAGGCCCCACATTGGTGCAAAATTTACCCCCCGAGCTCACATTGCCAGGATTTTCCACATAGGTGGAATCAGCAACTTTGGCAAAAGAGTTTGTTGCACTGTTTTGCGCGGACCCCATTTCCACATGAGCAACTTTCAAAGAAGATACCATCCGCCACTCTCGCCACCTCTCCTCCAGATGCTCATGAGTCACATAGGCTGTCATTTCATGCACTCTGGAAGAGTTGGCAAACCTGGAGTCCAACATCCCGGCTACATGATACAGCTCTGCATGGGGCTGGAAGTGGGTGGAGGCAGCCACCCACCTCAACGCACTCAAAAGGCAACACAAATATCAGGTTTGTGTTCAGTACAGGGCCAAGCACATCACAAAAGGTGATAAGTGCACCGCATATTTATTTTAAAAAAATTTTCACACCATGCCAGAGTGTGGCCTGCACACAGGTGCAAAGATCGGATGATTCCATTGTGGATACGCCAGCTAAACTGGTAATTAAAAAATAAAAGTATTACTCCAAGTTGTATCAATCCGATCCAATTCAGCTGGCCAAAGTGGTGGAATTTCTCGACCAATCCCACATCCGCACTGTTTCCCAATACCCGCAAATAATGAATTTGATTACTCTGAACAAATTTTGGACAGCCATTCGCGGTGCACCAAACTGAAAATGCCCAGGGCTGGATGGCATTTCATATGAATTCTACAAAAAGTACTTTAAATATATATCCCCACTACAGTTGGCCTCACTTAACCAGAGCCCTTTGGAAATGTGCCTTCTGCCAGGAGGACAAGAGGCCTTCACCGTCACACTCTTTAAGGAAGGGGACAATCCAGACTTAGCCAACTTGCGCCCCATTTCTTTAACTAACACGGATACAAAAATTTTAACAAAAATCATGGCTAACCGTTTAGGGATTGTAGCATCTGCCACCATCTCCCCAGAACAAGACGGTTTCATACCCAGAAGGTCAATTTGGGACAACGTGCACTCTGTGGCCAACGCGTGCCAGTCCACAGCCTCTGGGGCACATGCATTCTTATACTAACAGAAAGCCTATGATAGAGTAAACTGGGAATACCTCAGGGCCTGCCTCCATCAATTCCGCTTACCCCCTCACTTCATCAACTGGGTGATGCTGCTCACGGAATCTGCAACAATAGCAGTACGTGGCACTGGCTTCCTAACAGAAGTAGTCCGCCCTCAAAGGGGCTTGCGACAAGGGGACCCCCTTAGCCCACTCTTATATAACTTCAGCCTTGACCCACTACTTTAAAACGTGAATGCCCAACTCAATGGGGTCCATGTGCCAGGCCAAACCCCAGTCAAGATGATTGCGTTTGCAGATGACTGTGTGTGTTTGGGCGTATAATAATAAAGATGCACGCGCACTTGAAGCTCTCATCCAGGAGTATTCCCGGGTAAGTAACGCTGCACTGAACGCCTCCAAAACTGAAATCATCCTCCCTGGTCGGTATCAAAACTGCTGGGCCCCTGCAACCAGTGCCCAGACTGGCCCATCTGCTCACACACGCGCTCGCCCTCCCAGCTCACCCCACACCGCCCCACTGGTGCTCCCCTTTGTGCCACGCCCTACCATAGGGCCAGTCTGCCATCTGGGCGTGTGGGTGGAGGCAGGCAGATACGCAACAGCAGTAAAGGAGAGTCATATTATAGACAACGAGACAAAGCACATCGCCTCCCTTAGAGCCTACCCTACTTCCTTAACTGGCAGGGTTGTTTTAGCCAACTCTTTGCTCCTCTCCAAAGTCTTGTTTGGAGCCCACGCCATCCCCTTCTCCCCAAGCTTCTTCAAATCCATGCACGCCCTGCTGCAAGGATGGCTATGGTTAGGCCACCCTCCATCAGTACGGTTAAAAGCATGTTTGGCCCTCATCAGCATGGTGGCATGGGCCTGCTTGACTTCAGAGCCCATGCGGCCAAGATCTTGGGTACCTGGATTGCAGCCGTCACCACCCCTACACTCCCCTCCCAACACTGGTCCCGCGCGGCCCGCTCCAACTTCTCCCACGCCTTGGGCCTCAACAAACCATTGAACCCTCACTCCCTGATGAAATACCTGGCTTCACACCCATCGGCCACAGGTCCTCACGGTACTAAAACCCACTATAAACGAATCCTCCTCTCCATGCAGAGCGCTGAGTGGAGAATTCATATTAGCAGACATACAACCCGAAGAGGCCGCCCCTCACCTCAGTTCACACAAGAGGTACAGGGGCTACCCATCCATGATGGCGTGATCCCCATACGGCCCCATGTCCTATCCAGGGTGGAATACCTGGACATGATTGACATCCCTTACTCCATTGAGACCCAAAAACTATCTGGAAATACGCACACCATTCTCTGTTGCAGCCTCAAATCCATTCCCATGTGTGGCGTTGCCTGAGGTGGGTGTACCGTACAGCTGAGCGCTCTAACGCTTTACACTCATCCTGCGTCGTATATGGTCAGTATGGAATGCTGTTCCACTTCCTGGAGAAGCGTCCTACCTCTAAAGTGATTGGCGCGAAGTTCAACGTCTGCTGGGCCAGAATCAAACACATCCCTTCAGTCTGTCAAGAGATATGTTTGCTTTATCAATGGCCTCCCCCATTCCACCCTCCCTCCATGCTCTGGTGGTTGCAATCGCTATGTGACCTATCCACACGATTGTCTTGGATGCCATCGCAGGCTCCATCCCCACATCTCCCAGAAGCTGTCCACAGATCCAGTCTCATTTGGTGGACCGCTTTCAAGCGTGGATGTTTGGATACCTCCCACCGCGTCGCTGACAGCTGGTATCCTCCTGGTTCCCAGTTTAGTTCATCAAATCAGACCCCTTCCTCCACACGTGTTCAATTGTGGCCACGGCCCCTTCACACGTTCCCTCCCCTTCCTCATAAGTGGTGTTCCCGCTGGCAACAAGAGATAGCATCGCCTCTCTGGGGTGCCTTTTCTGTTACTAAGTGTTATCTTGGTTGGGTCAATTTCGGAAGTGTCCATAACATGGTTGGCCTTCCCCACAATAAATTTAAAAGATTTAAAAAATGAAATGGCCTGAATCTAAGCGCAATATTCAAGTATTCCTAGGCATGATATGGTACTGTCACTTATTTGTTGGTGACTTTTCACAACTTGGAGAGCTGCTCTTCTATATACTCAAGGATAATTTCCCATTTGACTGGACTCCAGCTTGCCAAGAAACATTAATCATCTCCAAGTGGCACTATTGGTAGCCCTCATTCTTTAATATCCGGACTTTAATCACAAATTTATCATTCAAACTGATACATCCTGAACGGCAGTGGGTGCCATGTTATCCCAAGTTGGAGAAGATGGTGAAGAACATCCAATCGTCTTTACTAGTTGGACCTTAAACATTCACAAAAGGAACTATACAGTGATGGAACGAGAATGCTTAGCTGTCATATATGCTTGAAAGCAATTTCAGGCCTACCTGCATGGCAATCATTCCAAAACTATAACTTATCATGCATCCTTAGGATGGCTGAACAACTTAATAGAGCCTGAGAGCTGATTAGTCAACTGAGCATTAAAGCTTCGAGCTTATGACTACACAATTGAGCATTAAGCTGGGGTAGAAACATCATTTTGCTGATGCCTCCCCCAACTACCTACTATTGCAACACTTAGTTTGGCCGCCAATGAATTGTTTAAGAAGATGATCAGCGGAGAGTATCAGGATGAGCCTGATTTCATCCAAAAAATATTATCAGATCTAGAAAAAATACAATCATCTAAAACAGGATGCTTTACAAGATCGTAAGGAAAAAAGTTTATTTCCCCAAAACCATTGCCCTGAACAGACCTAATAATGGCTTCCCATAAGACTATATGGCATAGTGGACTTAAAATGATGAAAGAGCATTTGATGCAACACTACTATTAGGAGACAATGCATTTTGATATCCAAGAAACGTTAGAATGCTGTGTGGATTGTCAAGCCGAAAACCATACCAAAAAGCACATCTTATCAGCTGGTTTGGCTCAAGTTTGCCTAGCACACCTTATCTATTGATGTTCCTAGCCCTCTTTTAACAAGCAATTCGAAGTCCAAGCACATTATTGTGACTACTGATAACTTCACCAAATGGTTTGAAGCTAAGGCTATCTTGAAAGCCAGAGCGGCAACTACAAGAAAATTTGTCCTTGATAACATCCTCCACAATCATGTATGTCCCCAATTATCCTCATGGATGATAAAACAAATTTCAATGCCCAAGTCCTCACAAAGATCAACCAGTTAATAGGAGTACAAGGCGTGCTTTCAGCTCCCTATCGTTCCAAAACCAATGGTATGGTTGAGTGATCAAAAGTGACGTTGGTGAATATCATCAGAAAATTAACTTTAGCAAATTATCTTAATGGAGCAACCTACCTGAGTTTGATTTTATTTGCCTCAACATCTCCTACCATTCAGCTGCCAGGATGTCACCTTTTCAATTATTATATGGGAGAAATCTGGCCTTGCCATTGCTACTATATTCGGTCCTAGAAGATACTGGTGAGACCAACTACCTAAATATGTCAAGAAACTTGCAGATACCCTAATCAAATTACAAGCTCAAGCCTTCAAAAACAGTTTTGTTATAATAAGAACTGACACAAAGAGGTTTTGGAAACTACTACAAATTGTCTGATTTCATTTAGGTGAAATTTTTTTTCAACACTAAAGGATCAGTCAAGAGAAAAAGTTAGATCACATTTGGGTCAGCCCATTGAAAATAATTGAGAAGACATCCCAATTCAAATATACAACCAAAGATGTAAGACTGGCCATATATACAATCATGTCCAAACAAAATTTCCTAAGAAGGTTTATAGGTTGGCTAATTAAGAAAACTTATATACAATAATAGCATTTCAAAAATGAAGAAGAAGAAAGGAAAAATTTAATATTAAAATAAATTTATAGTTACAAAAATATAACAAAATAGAAATATATATAACATAATTAATTATTACCATTTTCCACTCTTGAGCAGGAGGATCCAACTTCAATCCATTGGTAATTAAGGAAAACTTTAAGGCTAGGCTTTTTGCCTATATCTATTGGCTATTTAGGCAGAAACAACGAATGACAACAGTCATGAAGGCTTTTTGGGAATCTTAGGGCTTATGTTAGAGTCAAATGGGGGAAATATCAGATTTTTGTGGTTGACTGAAAAATAAACCTTTGGTAACCATCAATTCAGGCCAATTACCACCTCTTTAACTTAGTCCAATTATTATAACCATCAACTATAGCTGATAACTTTTTTAACGACTTAGGACAAATATCCAAATATCAATTTAGGCTATTACCCTTTTGATAGCTTAGCTGACTACCCTTAGTTCAACTTGGGCCAATGATACATACAACAACTTGGCAATTGGTCCCAATTAATTGGGCATAGTATCAACAATTTATTTAAAAAAACGTTTGGGGATTAATCAATAAAATAGCTATAAAAAATCCCATGAGAATATACAACTATAAGTTGTCATCATATTTTTGCAATCATCTTCCAGCCCTATGTTGAATTTTGTATGTAAAACCTCATAATCAGCACAATAGCACTTGTGCATAGGCTGCCTGAATAGGATTATCTACTTTTATTAATGAGGCCTGCCAACATCTTAATTAGGAGTAAGTCATTTACTTCAAATTAATGTCAAAAAACCCAAAAATATTTCATTAGCTGTATTATAAAATTCTATTGGGCTGAATTTAGGACATTTGTGCATATTTTTAGTGCAATTTTTGTCCTTAAAACCTTACCAATTCTGTAAGTTTTTTTTTTCACCAGTATTCCTAGCAATAGGTCATGGTCATATTAGTTCAAGGGCTAAACTGAGGTGGAAAATAGTATAACTGGGAATTGCGTGCTCAAAATCTAGCTAGAAGATGCTCTAATGGTATAAATACAAGCACCTGGTCTGATAAATGATCATCCAGTGATATCTCCAAAAAAGATATATTTTATTAATTCTCTTACAACTGGTTTTATCAGAATCTGTTCTTTAAAAAGTACCAACGAGCTTCTAAGTCAGATATCTTCATCTTGTTTCTTTGCCTGCCTTAGCAGAGGTTCTTAATTTAAAAGAGAAATTTTAGCCTAAGATTGGCCAGAAGAGTCAGATTATTTTTAAATTAGCCTAGTGAGCCTCTAAAAGGTCAATATACTGTAAGAAACTGGCTAAATTCGAAAATCTTTTGGCCAAACTTCTTCCTGATTATACATGCAAATTTTTTTTAGCGATCAATACTCATATTTAAAAGTGGTCACTGGAGTTGTAGATCCTGAACTACAAGTGCCAAACTTGAAGTCACTGAACCTAATTTTTCTTCAAAATATCTCCCAAACTTTGTGATCTTGACCTTACGGTCCCTATAGTTGTGGTCACTGAAGTTGATGCCCCTGAGCCTACAAGATCTAAACTTGCAGACATAAAACCTGCTTTTCCTGACCAAAAAGTCCCTAAACCTGCAGAACACGAACTTGTGGTCACTAAAGTTGTAGAAACTGAGCCTACAACTTCCAAGTTTTCAATCATAAAACCTGCTTTTCCTGCTAAAGTAGCTCCTGAGCTTGTAGATAACGATGTTTTTGTCCCTGGATGTATAGCCATTAAAGATGTGATTGTTGAAAATGTAGACCATGCACTTACAGTTTTAGAACAGATGATCAAAATTTTATAGCTATATATCTTCCAGTTGCTAAACCTGGAGTCGTTGAACCTTCTTTTAATACTCAACTAGTTCATGAACTTGTAGGTTATGATCTGGTGGTCCCTGAATCTATAGCCACTTAATAAGCGATTATTGAAGCTGTAGACCCTAAACATGCCGCCACTGGTCACTTAGTTATTAAGTTAATGGCTCCTAACTCTGAGTTATTTATAGCAAAGTGATCGTTCTTCACAATGTCTTGGAGGATGGCTTATCAACAACCTATACAAATAGGTTACCAGAGCAACAAAAATTCTCAAAGTCTAGAAAACATTATTTTCTTTGGTAATGAAAGTTTTCAGCATCCAACCTTTATGCCATTTTTATCTGATCCACCAAGTAAGCCTATATAGTCACAAAGTAATTAATACCATTTTCTTTAGTGAATAATTCTCACCCAATTCACTCAACTATGCCATCGGAGCCCAATTACTCATTTGTCTATCCCCCTGATAACCAAGTTAATTGTACATTTCTCAGGGATTTTTGATGAGCAAAAATTATTTTAATTGTGATTTGTATGAGACATCTCTACCAGTGAATACACTACACCCAAGGATGGTGATCCCCCATTTTAGTCAAGCAGCGCCAGCGCAGAAGGCAAGTGCAAAGCTACCAAATCAAGGTGGCCAGCTCCTGCAAAATTTCAGGCTTGATTCTTTTTATTTTACAATGTCGCTATGCCCTGTATGCTGTGAAGAATTCTTCCTGGCGACACTCCATCTAAGCGGCGCAAGCTTAACCCTTTAATGACAATCAAGGGGGTTCCATAAATGCTACCTCGCTCACTCATGTGATTACCACTATCTACACCCTCCAGGAAAATGATAGAGGCTCAAGTCTGAATCCTGATGTCAGCAAGCACAGCTTCAGCTTGATAAACCACAAAACGCTCCATTCCATTCCTCATCAAAATAGCCACCGCCGCTGACATACAAAAACAAATCCCCAAAAATGACCAGCTGATCCAGAATGCAAAGGTGGTTTCTATTCACCTGTGTGCCACCGTCAAAGGTTATACTATGATTTTGTCCCAATCTGAATATTACCCTGATAGTTGCTGACTAAACAAATTTTAAGTTTGAGTTTTAAATTGGGAGGGTTTCAAATCTTCTCAATGTATCTATCTAAACAATATTATTTATTCATATTCTTGAGTTCCTCTATGATTTCTAACCTACTGCACAGATTTTGATGCAGTTACAATGATGCTAAAGTATACAGTAAGAGAATTTTGAAACTTGACATGTATGGATCTAGAAATATCAGGCCAAAAATAACAATTGTCCTTATACAATCTTAGGATACTCACATCTCATCCTATCATAATTTAGTTTTTCTAGATAACGGCAATTCCTTTAGTGGAGTACCTAGACTGATAGCATCAAATGTTAGCCAACGGATCATACTAGATCCCAATCAGTTTGTTAGAGGCCTGTCCAGCTTGTGTGCTATGAAACATATTGTTTAAAGGTTGTTTATTATCTTTCATATAGTTGCTCTAAAAGCTTGTGCATATTCTAATACTTAATCTTTTTGTGTGGTAAGCTAAGATATATAGAGGATATTATAAAGTCATAAGATTTTATCTAATGAGAAGAGCTGTAGGTAAAGGTCAAGTACTTCATTAGATAGCTATCTGTCTAAGCTATCATGATACCATATATAGTATTCAGACTCAAATACTACATAAAATAAAGCAAATATAAGTAAGGTTTTAAATGCAATAGGTGATAAATGATATGTACATCTTAAGTAGCATAAGATGGACTTTTACAAAAATCACAAAAATGTACTTTAATTTATACTATTAGTTTAACTGCCCGCAGAATATTTAGTTATAAGAAGATATTGCCTGAAAACTAAAATTGTAAAGATTTTGGGGTGGCACATTGTGCAAATTACTTAATTAAGGTACCTGGGGGTAGGCAGAAGTTTGTGTGCATAGTATAAGTGGGGCTGGATATTTATGTCTAATTTATTAAAGTTGTATATTTTTAATTGACTAACGTGATTATAACCTTCAATAAATCTACCTTGACTAAGATGCATACATGTTTAAGGTGGACTGAAAAGTTATAGAAAGTATACATTATGAATTTTTTTTGAATTATATTATAGCCGACTTCACCCCTATCTTTACATCAATTTAACTTTAGCAAAATGAGAGATACGCTTCCATATTTCTAATTTATTAGGGTTGACAAAACATTTGCAATTTGACTTCTGTGATCAGAAAAGCTAGCAAGATATGCAGATGAAACATTAGGAAGCCATGTAAGTTTAAATTGAATTATAAAGCTATGCTATTTCAGCAAACTTTATTTGATGCTATAGGCTAAAATATAGTCACTGTAAACTTTTAAGTTTATTTTTTTCAACTACCCCCCTGTAGTAAGAACTAAATACAAACTTTTATTTATACTTCACAGATTCAGGTGTGTGCTTAAATAGATTGTTAATATTAAATGATTGAGTTGATAATAGTTTGAAGAATATCATATTAGTTGAATAGATATTCCTTACACCAAAGCAGAACCTTTACCTTCAAATCTTCCTCTAGAGTTAGCAACTTCTGGGCCAAAGGAACTTCTTTATTCCTCAAAATAGAATTTAACCTATAATCAGTAGGTCAAGAGGTTCTTTATTCCTCTATTAATGAAAAAGCCCATGGAGTAGTTAAGAAACACTTGGCAAGGGAACATTTCTTTTCAACTCTAATCTCAAAAGTTTAAATATAAATAGATAAAAGAAACATTTTCTCTTCCACCATAACCCCAAAAGTATACAATAACACAATCTAATTGTTTTTCTTAAGTGAACTTGTTACTATTAATACTACTAATATCACTATTGATAATTACACTAAAAATAATAATACTGCTGATTTACTTAGTTAAAATCAAGGGAATATTGGGAAATCAGGCACCCAACTCTTCTGTTGGCGCCCCAATTGGAACAGAAGCCATCACCAATGAATTAGCCCTTCACAAATTGCACCAACAATGAATTAGGTATCTGATCATCCATCCACCTACTCATTATCCACCACCAACTAGATAAGTATATATCATGGTCAGATTTGGAGGTAGCATGTCCTAACGCCCTCATCCAATTACAGTGAATTATCCTTATCAGACTAGAAATCTGCTTAGGCAATGGACCTTTTACCCATAACAGCATGTCACGAAGCCCAGAGGATTAACCTGAAAGTTTCTGTCAACAAAAGTATTTTTAACATCCAGCAACTATAATAAACCTTAATCAATTGGCAATAAACTTGACTAAGTCCTATAAGGAAATCTAATTATAATTGTAAATCCATTTTTAAACAACTTTTTAATTACCAAGGATACTCCACAGATGGAGTATCAGTAATCTAGAGGAATTGGATCCCAGAGGATTATTCAATATTTTTTTATTAATTTTACCAAACAATTGTTATCATATAAAATGGTAATCCCTCATTCGCCAAGGGTAAGCTATCTCCAGCGGATAATTAAACAATAATATGCTCTAATGAAGCTGGATGGTGTGGGCATACTGAAATCCTGAAAGCCACTATAAGATAAGATACCACTAGATCTGATTTTTTGTATGTTTGTTGTTTAAATTAGCTAGTTTTTTATCATTAGGCTATATATTATACTTCTAGGACTCTAGATATGTAACTTTTTAGATATAAAATAACGTTGATAAAATCTAGATAATACAACTATTGGAGTGACATAACAAGTTTTAAAGGACAAATTACTAACAAATTAATTACTAGTTAAAACAAAAAAAATAAATAGCCTGGACTTCATTTGTTATGGCATGTTGCCTTTATATATAGTATTAATAAGTAAACAATAACATTTTTATAATGCTACCCTTACATAAGGTTATATAATTATAACCATTCATATTGAGCAAAATTTTTGTTACAATTTTTATGTATTGTTTCTTAAGTTGCTAAAATAAGTCTATAACATATGACTTTTGATGTCCATCGAATTATTATTAGAGAAAAACCAAGGCTTATATTCCAAGCATCTAGTTTTAACTTAACCAAGTATTCTTTATAAGAAATCACACATTCAATTATTTTTAACTAATGCTGAAAGCTGATTGTTAAGTTAGACAATATATAATTTTCAAAATATAGTTCTGTTTTTAAATAATAGCTATATGTATTCTATAAACTCTGCCTTTATGACCTTATAGTGGCCATAATGGCTTATTTGCCTAATAGATACCTTTTGTTTTCCTTAGTATTATAACTTGATACTATGAGATGTGTTTTTTGTAATTAAATCTTCTGTCTATTAGAGTGTAATCAATACTATATACTATGACTCATTACAAAATGATTATCTTCCAATTTATCTTTTTGCTTTAGTAAGCACTTCCTTGCAAGACTTGTTCCAACCTTTTTTATCTAATATAATCCCATGTTATAGTATCAGTAAATCTATACCATTGTTACATAGAATCAAATAAAAAACCTTGTTCTATAACAGTTTTTATTATAAGGAGGTATCATACTCATTGACAACTAGGTCAAGCATTTTGAGTTTGTTTTTATTTGAGGTGGGCCGACCTGGGGACAATACCGCACCAATTAGGGAAGTGAAGAAAATGGGAAAGGAGGATAAAACCCGGAAAACCTCCATGCATGGCGTATGATAGGCCAGGAACTCCATGGACCGCCTTTTCTATTCACTATCTCAGTTCAGGGAATTGGCGCGCAAAACCAACACAGTTAAAATCGTCCCCTACCCAAAGTCCATTACTGGGATTAAACTTGGGAGGCAGTGGTAGAGGGTCCATACTCTACCACTGGGGTATCCTCCCCTGAATTATGAGTTTGTTAATTTGGTGAAAAAGAACAAACAAGTAAGTTTAATTGGCTAAATCACATCTTATAGATTCTTATCCATAAGCATTTAATCAATGCTATAACAATCCATAAACTTTTTCATAATTAGTTTGACTAATTACCTCTTTATATAATAAAATTAATTTTATAATGGCTAAATTTAGATAAGGAGTTAACTGTTTATTTTGACTTGCTTGCCCCAGGGGCCTCAATTTTATAGAGAGGTCCCAAATTTGTTTTTACTACTATTAGTGATTTTACCTTGACTCCTTTGGTTATAAGCAAATATGATGGCGTTCAAGTCCTTAGTACCCACCGGTTAAACTTTTGCTGAATAAATTTTTTTGATCATCTTAGATTGTGACCTTGGGTTTTATATCCACTAATATTAAATCTAATCTGTATAATCTATCTTTCCCAAGCCTCCAGAAAAGGTTGTGTTTTAAAGTTTTCAATATACTAAAACAGGGCACCACTATTTCAGGACAAACACTATGAGTACTGCTAGTCCTTGATGTTTTGCCTTCATAAGCATACTTTCCCATACAAGTCCGCAGGGCAACCCATCAACCCAGCAGACGAACAACTTCATCTTGGCAATATTGGCCCCTCTTAAGAGTGCATTGGTGGTCCTCAGCCCCCTTCTAGGAGACCCAACCCATTTCTCCTTCTCCATCATGGAAAATAGCCAGCCCCTCTCAGGAAGCACCAGTAAGTCTATCCTCATTGTGGCAGCCTGGATCCTGGCTACCTTCAACCCTTATGGAAGACGACTATCATTCCTTTGTTGTTTGCGGAAAGTTAGCCAAGTTCCCAGGGGATTCTTTTTAGGGGTGTGGTAGGAGATTTGGCAGCATCAACCACTCCAGGTGCATTACTTAGCACCTACCCATGGGATCTCCTGTCTCATCTTTACCAACAAAGCCACTTTCAATACAACTAATAAAAGATGAGATCAAAAGAGTTTTTTATCAAGAGGGAATTACAACTATTTAACTTGGTGTTTCCTTTAATCTGCTACTGCCTATTAAACTTCATTATATTCATCGCTGACAATCCATACAATTATCAGCCTTCTACTGGCACTCGTTCCCCCTTAATTAATTTTTATCAACCCAAATATTAGGGTGACTCATCCTAACCATAAAAGCCAGTTCATCATATATCAATATCTAATATAAATATCATTAAGTATCCTCAGCTTCAAGTTGCCAGTAATTCAGATTTTAAGCGGTTATTGACCATCACTCACACTCATATAAGAAACCGCAGTGTTATAAATTTTGCAGAATAGCAAATATATGCCATAGGGTTTTCAAAGGTTTAAGTCCACTGAGAAATTGGACTAACAATATGAAGATCGTCATCCTCAAAACAGTGTAATAAACTTTCAATAAATATGGAACAATATCCCTGATGAAACTTCTTTATTTAATCTAATACTTTCAGAGGATCCTTCCTAGTCCGCTCACTCTTTTATTACTAACAACCTCCCTCTTCAAATCTACTCTTCTCACTGATATCTCAGCCCTTTGGTCAATACCAACCATTCTGCTTAGTAATTCGTCCTGCCGCATCTTAGTGGTTCCAGCAGAGTTCATCATTTGTTAAATTTACAAACACCTTAAATTATGGCAATCCAACTAACATCTATTGTATGTCGACATCTCATTATTCATTATTCATCAACACTATCTTCTTGACTGATTTTGAGGTGATTCAATTATCATTCACCCAATATTGCCTCATCCTAAGGTGCTCAAATAATTGTACTTATACTCAGTCTTGGCGAGATTTTACCCAGTCCAGCGTAACAACTTAGGGCTTCTTGTCCAGTCATATCAGAATTGTGACATTACCCCCCAAGACTGGATTATAAGGCTCCTATTGCTTATACCCTCGGAGGAACTTTTCATGCTCTCAGTTAATGATCTGACCACTCACGAGGTCCTTGATAGTATAGGCATCTACACCAGTTTTCTCAATTATATATGGCCCAATCCAGATGCTGACCAATTTGTTCTTCTGCCAAAACCATGTTGATCATTGAAAAGAACCAGGTCACCATCTTTGAACTGAGCTATCCCACTATGTATACCTGATTGGTAGCCTGGTTCTTTATCTTCTTGGTTAAGCTGAGCAATTATACTTCAGTTTGCAGCTTAATCAGCATATTCGTTAGGTTAGTCAAGTAGCGTTGAGGATACATTCCACTGGTATCTTCCACAAAGGCATAGAGCAGTGTGGGTAATGCTGGGTACTGCCCATATAATTAATGGAATGGACTCTTTCCTGTTGCTTAGTGATAGCTGATGTTGTATGCAAAGACAGCGGTGGAAAGGAGGGTACTTCAATAAGAGGGTTATCCATTACCAGCTTCCAGAGTATGTTCACCAGTGATTTGTTGACCCGTTCAACTGTACCATTAGATTCTGGGGAATAAGGGGTAGGCAGAACACCGCGGATGGCCATAAGATCGTTGAGCTTGAGTAAAATATGGGAGGTGAAGTTGGCTCCATTATCAGTAAGGATGAACTGAGGTCAACCATGTCTCTGGATTATACACTATATACAAACTTATCCACAGTGAGCGCCCCCAAATCGCATATTGCCCGTGCTTCAACCCACCAGGTCAAGTGGTCAATAGTCACCAGAATGTACTTGGACCAGTTTGCTCCAGTTGGCAGTGGCCCCACCACATCAATAGAAACGTATGCCAAGCAAAGTGAGGTTTCACTAACTGGTATGAAATTTGTGGCAGAATGGCTTATCCACTTGACATTAGTGGCAACAGGAGATTGTTTTAAGAACGTTAAATTGCATGCTTTCCCATTATTACTGCAGTCGCAACATTTCCAGGGTCTTATGTACTCCAACATGTCTGACTTCCTGATGTGCGCTCATAATAATATTTGTGCATGTGGAAGGTCTTGGGATATTCATGGTAGTATCCCCTTTCCGCTTGTATAATTCACCATTCCTTATGAACTTATTGGCCCTTATTATGCCTAATAACTTGATGACTTGTGGCATTCGTCATTGTATTTTCTGCTGAGCATCTTGTAAAACATTACATTACTGAGATCTGCCTTAACAGCAATGGTTGGCAATCTTGATAAGCAAAAAGCGTTTTGGTGTTTTTCTCTGTTTCAATGAAGGATTTCAAAGTCATAAGCCTGCAGTTTTAGAGACCATCAGCTAGACGCCACTCAGGCTCTCTGAGGTTCTTCAACCAGCATAATGACTCACCATCCGTTAGGACTTTAAACTTTACCCTATGAAAATATAACCTTAATTGCTTCTATGCGTAGATCATCACTAAGCACTACCACTTGATTATGGTGTAATTGAGTTCAAGACAGTTCAAACTATGGCTTCATTATGCAACTGGATGCTCCTCCTTTTTTCATCTTTTTGTGATAGAACTGTCCAAACAGCAGAGAGTGACGCATCTGTATGAGCAATAAACACTTTATAAAAATTTGGGTATCAGAGCACTGGCATATTCAGTACTGCTGTCCAAAGTGTTAAAAAAGCGTTGATGGAGTTCCAACCATTTAAGCATGGCATATTTTTTAATAACGTAAATAGAGATCTTCTAGTACAGCTAAATATGGGTATGAAGCGGCGTAAGTAGCCAACCATCCCCAAGAATACCTGAATGTCCCGCTTACTGTTTGGTGTAGTCATCTTATGGATAGCAACCATCTTGGCAGGTTGAGTTTTCAACCCTGTTGCATCTACCACGAAGCCAAGGTATAACAGTTGATCTTTGAAGAAATGACATTTTTGAGACTGAGCTTGATGTTAGCCTCATCCAACCTGCGGAATACCTCCTCCAAATGGGTAAGGTGCTTGAAAATTTATAGGAGAATACATTGATGTCGTAATGGTACAATATGCCACAGGACAACTTAAGATTGCCAAGGATAGTGTCCATTACCCGTTGATATGTAGCTGGGGCAATGCACAACCCTTGGGGCATATGGGTCAGTTGAAAAAGCCCCTTTGACGTGATAATGGCGCATTTCTCCTGTTCCACTGCAGACAACTCAATTTGCCAGTAGCCCAACATAAAGTCCATTGCCAAGAAGTAATAGGCTCTGGATAGCTTTTCCAGCACATTATCAATCCGTGGTAAGGGATATGAGTCCTTCTTGAGTATACTGTTAAGCTTCTGGTAGTCTAAACTACCCGGTTAATGCAGTCCTTTGTATACCATAAGAATGATTGAAGCCCATATATCTTTTGATGGTACAAGCATCCCTTGCTCCAGCAGCTTTGCAATTTTTTCAGCTACTACTTCCTCAGCTGCCCTCAATCAGCAGATCAGCTGAAACCTGATGGGGGGATGATCCCAAGTGTAAAATCAATGAACCACCTCCTTAGCGCACCATAAATTGTGGTCAACGATGGCTAAAATCTCATTATATTTTTCACTTAAAGATTTTTCTAATCCTTCTTTTTTTAGTACTAGATGGTTTTTCCCATCCTTCTTCTATTCCATCAAACAGAATAAATTCTCACATTGAATCAATTTTATTAAATTATGTTGCAACTTAATCAATAAACTAAATTCATCTAGTGACTAAATCTCAAAACCTGAAGAACCTCCTCAATTGGGTTCAAATGTGAATACGCCACTATTTGATGCTGGCAGATTTGCATTAATTTGTTCTGTAAATTTGCCAACAAAACCTTTATCTCCACATGGCCCAGAATTATTGTGCCTGGAGCCACGTGGGCTCAGCCACAATCACTTATAAGGGACAATAACTTCTCCATAGAGTCCACCTGGCACTTTGACTGCCAATTTAGTGTTCGCTATTACTTGGTGACCAGAGGGGATGAATATCGCCCCAGCTGCTCTGAAAGCCAGCTCTTGGTATTTGTATATCTGATGGGGAAGGGCCCAGGTCTTACCCTTTAGTCAATGATAGCAAACTGGAATCACCCCATCATTATAGGCCAAGTTGATATGACCCATATGCACCAGATCCTTTGACATTTCTCTGGAGTTAAAGTAGATTGGGATCCGCCATCCCAGGATTTCAAAGGTCTCTACCATCATATCAATGAAAGCTTCCAAAGTGGTGCAGGAAAGAAGTTCTTATTAGCATATCATACTGACTGTTTGGTAAGATTATCGCCAAAGCTACAATAACAATTGACCCAAATAGCAAGGGTAGCGCGCTGTACACTCCCTCAGAGACCATGCTTTCCGTGCCTGCAGTCCCATAAACCATATAATGTTCCACATCAGGTTTTAATGCTAACTTCGCCACCAACTTTGTGGACACTATTTTAACTGGAGCTCCCATATTAATAATAGCGCAGACACAGGTTTTTGTAATGACAAGGTCACAGTATGTACACTAAGAAAATGATGAATTCTGATTGTTTAAAACATGGATCTTTAACGGATCTCTTCTCCCCAGAAAGATCACAACACCCTCACCGACTTTTGAGTTCTCTTTAACAATATCATCTAATGGGAGGGCGACGTTCTTCCTTTCAAGGAAGGTGAATCTGAGGATGGACCCATCTCATCTGGTGATTCTTTGTCAAACATTTGACATGCATTAGGCTTTGGTTGCTCCTGAGGTCCGTCTTCTACCAGGTCTTTGGTTTGCACTCATATCAATACATTCACCCCTCCAACTGGCTGCTGATATAGGAATGCTTCGAAATACTGAGAGATTCCGCTGCATGAACGTGGATAGGTTCAGTGGGACGTTTGAGATTGTAATAGCAGAGGTAAAGAGTCCCTTCCCTACTCCACTCTGACTTTTATCTAATTGTATAGATCCTGCTATTTGTGATGGACTAGATGGGTGGGGCAACCTTTTGCCTAGTACCCCGGCTGACCATATTATAACAATTGAACCCATAGGGCCTGCGTCCTTGATTGCTGTAAGATGGCCAATTCCAAAAGTTGGACTGGGGTCAATCAGCGTAAACAGGTCCAACCCAATAGGTAAACTGCTGATGGCAACTCAGTTTAGGGCGAGTCACATAGTGATAATAAGGCTGGGGAATACTAAGTGAACTCAGAACAGGAGGGTAATTTCTCTTATTAATAAAATTTGGCAATGGATGCGGTAGGTTTCTGCTCTGCTTTGGGCGGCAAGAAGGTAGTAGATAGATGGCATGAAATTCAAACAAGTTTAAGCAAGGGTATGTCATTTTTTATAGAGCCATAACATTATAAATCTCATAGGATAGCTTCACTGCTGAGGTCATTGTAATGCACACATCAGATTTGGATAAAATATCTTCCCCAATTAACATATGAGCTAGTGCTTTGAATTGATCAGCAAATGTGGTGAGAATCTCATTACGCTGAAACCCAATGGTCAAAAAGCCTGCCTTCTGCTGTGACATATTGCATCACCCACAAACAACCACAGCACCATATCCTTCACTTCCTAGAATGTAACGGAACTGTTTGGAAGGTAGCGAGTAATTTGTCAGCGCTATCAACATCAAAAGGTGGAAATTGATAATTTCGCTTTTTGCCAATCTGAAGCTCCTTTCCGTTGCAAACTCAAATCACTTAAAAAACCATAAATATTCCCATAATTATTAAAAAGAGTCAGTTTATCACTACAAACCTCCTGAAGAAGCTCATCCTGCCTTTTGAGCACAGCGTCCAAGGCAAGTTTGAGTGCCAAATGTTTAATGGGTGCAGCTCATTGTGAAGATCTTCTATAGAATCAGGTCTGATGTGCCATGGTCAATTACTAAAGATTTTTATTTATTTATAATTGATCAATGGGATCCTTATAGTGAGCACCACTATTATAAATTCAGCGGTATAGCAAAGATATGCTGAAAGGTTTTATAGTGTTAAGTCCACTGAAAATAGGACTGACAATATGAAGATCGTCATCCTCAAAACAATGTAATAAACTTTTAATAAATTTGGAGCAAATGCCCCAATGACACTTCTTTATTTAATATGATACTTTCAGCGGATCCTTCCTATTCTGCTCGCTCTCTTCTTACTAATAACCTCCCCTTCCAATCTATTCGTCTCACTGATATCTCAGCTCTTTGGTCAATACCAACCATTCGGCTTAGTAGTTCATTCCGCCGCATCTTATTGGTTCTGGCAGATTTTTTTAATTCACAATTGCTTTAGTTTGAGGTGATCCACCTAACATCCATCATACATTGACATCTCATTATTCATTATTTGTCAACATTAACTTATCGCCTTATTTAAAGGCAATCCTATTATCACACATCAATATTGCCTCATCATAAGGCGCTCAAATAATTGTATCCAAACTCAGGCTTGGCGGATTCTACCCATTTTACCATAATGACTTTGGGCTTATTGTCCAGTCATACCATAATTGCAACACTCAAAATTTCACCAGAAACACAATTATCCTCAGCTTAAGTCAACAGCTAATCCCAATTAATAAATGATTGTATTATCCTTGCCATTCAATCACTAGTAATCCTGCCACCTTGATGTCAAACTCTCAATCTTACATAATTCATAAATATGCTGACATCTTCATCTCCAGTTTCCAGTGTCAAATCACTAATAATCAATATACATAATTGTTCTTTGTCCTTAGGTAAATTTCTGGTATCAAACTAAACTAATCTGCTATCTTTGATTGGCTCCAATATTTCCAGACTTATTATATTCATCAGATAGCTCATCCCAACAAAATGGGGAACAAAAATTGGCACAATATTATCAAAATGCAGTTGTCTTCATTCCATTGGTACCAACTAACGTTAACCCTGTTTTTGACGATTAAGGGAGGAATCCATCTAATTAATTTTCTGATATTTCCCCCTTAAACAGATGGTATTCCTCCAGAATGATTCCACCTATCTTATGGGCCAAGATTTCATCAATGCGATGGAAAAGCAGATTCTGTGGTACAATATCCACATTAAGTCACTAGAAACTAAACTAGTGTCTCTCACCACCTCCTATCCATATTGCTGTAATCAGGTTTACCTATTATCTTAATAACATATTTTAGAAAATTAATTTCATCTCGTAACTAATAACTAGATAAAAATTCAATTGGAATAGTATTTACTACACCACACAGCTTTAACACTTATATGTAGCGGACTAAAGTATTAATTTTTATTAAACTGATCTCTAAAACCCCGCTGGAACATTCTCTATTCCTTAAAGTTATAAGCTTCTGCTGCTATGGCCTTAATAGCTATATCGCCTCCTATTTTATCTTAGCATACTATTCTACGTTGCACCAAGCTGTAATAAAGCCATTGGTAATAGGTTCCTATATTTGCTATAGTAAAAAGTTGGTAATTTAACTACATCTGGAATAATGGAGCTTTATATAGAAATGACTATTCTTTGGTTAATTTTTTTCTGACCCATTTTAGATGCTACAATGTTAGTCTTCCATTTGGAGGTGCTGCTTAGTAACCATGGAAAGCACCAATGAAATCTCTGGTATAGCATATATATCTGAAGAGGATTGGCAAGGGGAGGGTGATCTTTTTCTTTTAGAAGATGAGAGAGCCAATCTATAAAGAATACCATCAGTGAGCCTGGACCACTGTCAGTCCTTGATATTACAATTGCTCCTTAGTTTGTTTAAATAAGAAGCCCTATTTCTGAACATTAGGTCTTTTCTGTTAGAGTTTTTAGTCAAATTTTTGTCCTCATAAAATACATTGTTGATGGTGTGTTTAACCTTTGCGCTGAAAATGTAAATCCGCTGCACCTATTTTCACAGATGAGTATGCCTCGGCATTCTAGTTTTCATTCAGGGTGTTTACTCACCCCAACTGACTGGCTAGTATCAACTTCATTAGCCAACTCTATGACACAATTGACTGACCATAGGTGTTCACCTTCTCCACCCTTCTGTTTGAAGTAGGTGACGCAATGGTATTGTTATACCGCATGAGCCTACAGTCAGTGCTTAGTTTGGCTATGTTTGTATGTTAAGTTAGTGTGTTTGTCAGGTACCTCTTCATGGTGGCAAAGTTTCTGACCAATTATTTCTTCCTTCAGATGCCAGTTCTGGCACCATTCCGCCTTAGGGGAGTGGGTTCATCCATCACTTTTGTGTAAATTTGAACCAGGTTTTGGATTCCCTCACAAAATTTCAGGAGCAGTTTTTGGCCAATACAGTAGTATCCGCCTCCACAACAGATGCGTGTGGAGTGTGGCTCTTTCAATGTTGGATGGGGATGCTCATCATCGGTTGCACAGTATTTTACACTCAGATGACCAAGTGGAGTCTCTAATCCTCTGATTACGTTGACGTCATCAGTAGTTCAGGCGCTGGAGCTAAAATCAGTTCACCTGCTTCCGTTCTTCGTGCTGGTTTCAAAGGCGTCTGATCTGTCTTTGTTTGTGAAGGCTTTTCATGGCCAGGCTCCTGGACTCAGGCTTCCATTGGATATTTAAACTGAAGTATTTCATGCTGCTTTGGATCTTATATCCGCCAATTATTCCACCTGAGAAACTCGTTGGGTTTGCTAGATCAGTTGTACGTGACGGCTATTGCCATGAGTGCCATGATCTGCCATGTGTTGGGTAGTGTAGTAAGTGCAGTAAACAGGCTTCCACTGAAGCGGTTTTGATTGGGGTGTTGAATGACATATTGATGTGTCCTTTGCTCTCAGCCAGCGGGCTGGTTTGGGACAGGATCCCAGTGTGTGCTTTGGTGCTGGAGGATGCTCCAGTCTCTATAGCTCCTGTTGTTTCTCCTTCCTTTGCCCTGGCGCAAGTTGATGAGGCTTCATATGAAGGACATGGTGCCATTTTTCCCCTGATCCCCAAGTTGTCAACATGCCAGTGTGAAGAATTAGAAAGTTCTTTAAATAGAATGTTCAAATTCCTCAATTGATCCACTTTCCTTAAAAACTCAAATATTAACACTCAGCTGGTAGCGTCCCAGGTGGGGGACAATAAACGACGTTTGCTTATTTAATTGTTGCTGTTAGAATTTTTTTGGGTGCGCACAAGGTGTCATTTAAGGCACCAGTAAATATGGTGTGGTGGGAACTTTATAGGTTTAAAATTGGCGCAAGATATCGATTTGGACCTGGAACTGAAGGCGTCAGTTATGGGCGCATCTTCCAATCCAATGGCTCTATACAGAATAACATCTGGCGCCTTTTTGTTGCACTATTTCTGTTTATATAATTGGTTTGCCGCAGTGCCAGATCTAAGCTTCCTAGTTATTCTGGGTGTAATGACGTCAGCAGCAGGTTAGAATTGACCTGGACTCAAGTTTACTGTCTTTTGCAAGTACCAGATGTGAGGGGAGTTTCCCTTTATTGAGATTCTTGCAATAGAATGGGGGAAGGGTTCCATCACGTTGCTTCTTTATCCCGTGGTTCTTTCGCAGAGTTTACCAGCAAAGGTAGAATATAAGGATCTATTTGACCTGGAGAAGGCTAATTACTTTTTGCCACAATCTGAGTATGACCTGGCTTTCCATTTAACAGTTGCTGTGACCAACATACACCCCTGTTGTATCCATACATGGCGAAGGAGGACAAGACGTTGGAAGTGTGGTTAGACAATATGTTAACAAAATGGGTGGGTGTTCAAGGAGACTTCTCCCATCGCATCGCCCATATTTTTTCACTCATAAGTTTAATAATACATCGCACCCCTTCGTTAACTTTAAGAAATAGAATAATATTACTTTCATGATCAATATACTCTCCCCCTTAAGCGGATGATTAGCCAGGTGATTGTGAAAATCTGGGTGTTTTCAAAGCTCAATATTGTGAACGCATCCAACCAGATTCAGATTACATAAGGCAAAGAGTGGTTTATGGCGATTAAGTCAGAAGGAAAATTACAGTTAATCTGATGCCCTTCATCCTAAAGAACTCCACGGCCACGCACCAATGTATGATTAATAACATTCTCAGCGACCTCAGGTTTACCTTAATGGTTTCATATATTGATGATAGCCTGATCAACTCTCCACCATGAGCAGCATATGAAGGATCTGGAGTGGTGTTGTCTTCATTGCAAAAGCGGAACTTTACGTCAAGCCCTCCAAGTGTGATTTCTTATGGGAGGAGGTTATTTTCCTGGGTAACTTGGTCTTTAATGATGGTTATGACATTCCCCCAGCAAGATTGAGACAATAATCTAGTGGACCACTCCTATAACCAAGAAGCCGTTGTGGAGCTTCCTGGACAAAATCATCTATCTAAAAATAATATGTTCCGCCCTCTTGCAGCTGGCTGTGCTACTTCATCCTTTATCCAATAAGAATGTTTTGTTATGATGGACAGAGGATTGCAACGAGCAAATGATGCCATTAAAGATGTGTTTTTGGCACCTCCAGTTCTCAAATATGCGGACCCCACCAAGCCATTTATTGTAGCATGTGACGCCATGTAAGCCACCATAGGGCGGTATTGTTGTAAGCACGTGATGGTTGGAACATCCAGTCACCTACGTTTTTAAAAGGTAGCATTTATCTGAACATTCCTTGGCCATTTATTATGAGTAGTTGGCCACTGTGGCGTAATCTCATATAAACGGGAGGTACCTTCTTCAGGGCATATCATGAGGCGACCATGCGGTTAAATAATCAAACACTTATGTATTTCCAAAAGCTGTAAAAGATGGTGCATTTCTCTGCCTGGACATATTGTAATCTATCAGTTTTAACTTTAATATAAATATGTTAATTGGGTTTTGAATGTCCTTCCTGACTTGTTAAGTTGCAACAATATGTTGAGTCTGACGGAGGAGGATGTTCAAGAGCTAACTAGGGTGATTTTGCAAGCACAGATCTGTAAGCCTTGGGGAGCAGCCCCTGCAGCTATATTAGGAGAAATTCCCATTCTAAGCTAAAAAGGGTTAAAGCCAGTGGCCATCGCTCTTGTCACCCTGGACAATTTAGCCCATGTGGTAGATAAGTGTGGGTAACGTCATATCCCCTGAAAAATGCGCCTCTACTGCCCATGCTTTGCCACCAAAGAGTTGAATGGAAAATTAAAAGTTGTTCCAGGAGGTGGCGGAGAGTATAAGCCATCTCCCAGCAGAAGGTAGTTAGCGCTTGTTCCAAAGAGGGAGTATCTGCAGTTTTGAGTTCTACCAGGGAGCTCATCAAATTACTCAAAAAATAAGGGCCATAAGTTAGTTCTAGGCTTAAAAATTTCCATCCTCTAGGTTCCTCAGAAAATTTGAGAATGATCCTTTCCCTGACAAGTATAATCGTGGTTAATCCTTTTCAATCAACGGAGCTGGCCATATGGGCCTGGCCAAGTGCTCAACCTGCCATCTTCCAGAGACATTGTCATCATCATGTTAAGCGTAATCACAGCAGAAGGAATATTCTCACCAATAAATTTGATGCCAATATGCCTGGTCATTTTGGATCCAAGTTAGTATCAGAAACATTTTAAAACGACAATTTACTAAAAAAATTGTAAAATATTTTCAATGATAGTTTGCTTAGCTTCAGTTCCCATTTTGTGAGCCTTAGGCAGCGGTCCCTAAAATGTTACCACATTCACTTCATTTTATCCCTTTTCTTCCAGTTTGGTTTTAATAAAACTTCTTAAAAATATGTAAATTTATTTTTGAGTTTTTATAGTTCCATTAAACATTTAGTGGCGATGATTTCCAATTCTATTCTTTGGTAGTCCTCATGGCTACTTTTTCATTTGTCAATATGGATGGCTGTACCTGAGGTATTCAGCTGATGTCTATGTGTCCACTCACATGGGGTTCCAGGCTAGTCTTATTAAACTCACACGCTCCTTGACTTAATAAAGAGACCTAAAACTTCATCCTTCTCCATCCTGCCCTATGGGTAGGGTGCTGTGTTGGTCAGGTTACACAAACGGAAGGTTCAGCTTTTGGCTGGGGCGGTGTATGCCAAGAAATGGACTATTTAGTGGATCACAGCTCTTATGCTGGGGTTAAAACACCTTCTCTAGCAAAAAAGCAGTAGAGCTTATCCCCAGGTTAAGTAGAAGAAAATCCAGGGGCTTCCTTTTCCTCAAGGATTCAAGAATGTGTTGTAAGTGTGGGCATGTTGTTTGTTCCCATGGTAGCGGATTTTCACATCATCCCACTATTGAGGTTCTGATGCTTGCATTCTTGTGGTCAATGCATCTGACTTGGGGGAGCAGGTGTATGTTAATATGTTCATGCCCTGGTTGTCCCTTGTGAGGTTGGAGAATTTTGGGCTTGTTCAGACAGTGGCAGTCCGCACTCTGCTCCTATGGGCGGTCCAGAGGATGGTTTGATGAGAATCCTATCTCCCCTAAGAGTTTCTCACACCTTGGCTATGAAACAAAATTAGGCTTAATTTTTTTGTTATAAGTTAAGTCTAGTTGGGCGCTCAAATGGCCTCCATTAAGGCACTTATTGACACATGAACTGCTAGGAATTTTATGAACTTTCAGGTTGCTCAGGATAGATCTAAATTTGGACATGGGGTCCTCAGTTTAAAGTGAGTCATCAGCTTTGTTATTTTGCAACCCAATTTGGCGCCTGGTACCATTTTTGGCACATGGTTTTGGCTTCAGCAATTAGTTTACTACGGTGCCAGACTAATTATTTCCCATTATGGTGGGTGTTTTGTTGGTAGTGGCAACATATTCATATTGACCTGGAGCCCACATTTTGTAGTTTGAGAATCCCTACGCGAGGGGTGACATTCCGATGATCAATAAATTATTTACTGAAGGTGCGGTGGTGTTGATTGCTTCAACGCCGTCCCTCATAGAAAAGACAGCTGATTTTTCCCCAGCTTGGCCCAGTTACAAAAATATTTTTGACATGGAAAAAGCAAACCATCTTCCCGCCCACTCCAAATATAATTTAGATCTTCGTTTGACAGAGAGTCTAATCAACATCAACTTCACCTGTACCATTATACAAAGCAGAGAGACAAGGCCCTGGATTTGTGGTTAGATGAAATGTTCACGAAGGGCTGGGTGTTTAAGGACTCCTCGCCAATCGCCTCTTCCATA
The DNA here is from genome assembly GCA_022478985.1 of Massospora cicadina. Taxonomy (NCBI): domain Eukaryota; kingdom Fungi; phylum Entomophthoromycota; class Entomophthoromycetes; order Entomophthorales; family Entomophthoraceae; genus Massospora; species Massospora cicadina. Next base: position 260,335 of record JAKSZP010001355.1, read on the forward strand.
GCGTTTGCTCAGAAAGCTGATGACACCTTACAGCTTTTTGTGGACTATGGACATCTTAGTAAGATACCTGTTCATGATCCCTACCTCTTTTCCCTTGAGAATATTAATAGCCAGGCTATTGCAAAATACTGGGTGTTAAAAAAAGCTCATCCTTTTGAATGCATTTAACAAGGCTTGGGAGGCGGAAGGTCTAGAGTCTTACGAATTTCATACCAGAAGAGTTATCTTTCAGTTCTGTGTAATGCCTTTTGGCTTGAAAAACGCCCCAGCCATATTCCAGCGGATGATTGACAATGTGCTGGGCTACCTTCGTTTTCCTGTGCAGTGGCTTATATTTATGACTTCCTCATGAATTCCCCACTCCCAAGCAGCATGAGAAGGATCTGGTGTTGGTGTTGGCTGCATTGCACAAGGCCGACCTTTATGTAAAACCCACTAAGTGCAAGGTTTTCAAAATTAGATTCCTTTCTATGTAACTTGGTCCTAAAGAATGGGTACACGTTCCTCCCAGCAAGCTTGAGGCTATCCTCTAGTGCCCATCCCACCACCCAGAAGCAGTTGTGAAGCTTCCTGGGCACCATCATTTTTTAAAAATCTCCCCTGCCCTCTCGCAGCTGGCTGCGCCACTGCACCCCTTGAAGGGGAAGATTTTTACGTTCTGATGGATGGCAGAATGCCTACAGGTGTTTGATGCCATCAAAGAGATGTTCAAGGCACCGCCCATTTTCAAGAATGCTGAATCCAATAATCATTTCATCATTGCATGCAATGCATCATCAGCCGCTGTGGGGCAGTTATGCTTCAGTAACAGAATGGTTTGAGCCTCCAGTAGGTTATTTATCGCATAAATCACTTCATTTAAGCGGTCCTGGGCCATTTATGATAAGAGTTGGCCGCCATGATGTAATCGCTTATGTATTGATGGTACCTTTTTCAGTAAGCGTGACATGAGTTTATTGTGTAGATGGATCATCAGGCCCTTATTTATTCCACAAACTGAAGAAGCTAGTGCATCACCAGGCCTGGACATACTGCTATCTTTACAGTTCTAATTTTAAGAATGAATTTTCCAATGATTCAGGGGAGGATACCCCAGTAGTAGAATAGGGACCTCTACAGCTGCCTCCCCAAGTTTGATTCCAGTACAGGAACTTTGGGTAGGGGACAATTATGACTGTGTTGGCGTTGCGCACCAATTCCCCAAACAAAGATAGCAAATAGCAAAGGCGGTCCATGGAGTTCCTGGCCTATCATACGCCGCGCATGGAGGTTTTCTGGATTTTATCCTCCTTTCCCATTCATTCGATTTCCCATTAATTGGTGCAGTATCATCCCAAGGTTGGCCCACCTCAAATAAAATTTTCTAATAATTATTAAATGCCATCCAAGATTTTCTGAGTCACAGCCCATTGTTGGGTCTGAAAGCAGCTGAAGAAAAGGAGCTTACCACAGTAATTCCGCAAGCCTAGATTCTAGTCATTTCCTCCCCCAGTTTTCATGGCAAAGTGGTATACAGACATTGCGTTATCATTAGGGTTATTGTGGATCAAATTGCCTGCGTGGAAGAATTGGAGCTGGTTGATAAGCTTGGACTTCTGGCACAATGACGTATGCAGTATTCATTGGTGGAGGGGACAATTTTGTTTAAAGTCCAGTTTTGCGTTCCGCCACGCATTTGTGTTAAGATGATTCAGGATCATCATGCCCTCTGGCGGTGGGCCACCTGGGCAAAAAATGCCTTGACTTGGTGAAGCAGATGTACACCTGGATAAGCCTTACTAAAGATATTCCACCAAGTTTCACTAGTTGCATAACATGAGCGCAGGTAAAATCTGACTTCTCTAGTTGAAGCAGCATTCTCCATTTTTTGCTTCAGGCTTAGGGTCCATGGACCTCACTATCTGTTGACTTAATTGTTAAATCTTTCCAGCTTAATGGTATATTGCAATCATGGCCATAGTAGACCACTTAACAAGTTTTCCTTGTATATCCCTGGTTTATCAATTATCTCTGAGGAAACTACCCACCTCATTTTGTGGCATGTATCATTGATGTTAGGGTTGATAAAAGAAATTGTGCGTGACCAAAGGCTGCAATTTATGGTGCTTTTGGATGGCCCTTCTGCTATCTTAAAAATTCAGCCAAGCCAACCTACCAAATATCACCCCCAGTCAGATGGACAAATGGAGCAGAGCAACTAGATCCTTGAATAGTATATCTGGTGTTACGCCACTGGTCACAAATAATTGGGTGGATGACCTTCCATTGACCCAGTTTGCTTATAATAATTCCTCCCATACAACAACGGGGTTTCACCTTATTAGCCAAGTTATGGTATAGACCTCATTTTCTTCTAAGCCACACCTTCTCCTGGAGGTCTTTGCAGCGGCGGAACATACGTTGCAGATCCAGAGCAATTAATACTGGTCCAGGAGCATCTGACCAAAGACGTCAGCAATTACAAATTGTTCATAGCTTATAAATGGCTTCCCACTCATGAGATCTTGGTGGGTTCTTTAGTCATGCTTGATAGATGTCACATGCATTTGAAGGCGCCCACACGGAAGTTCATGAGCAAATAACCAGCCTTAATGAGGTTGTAGAGAATTTGGGTAATGGCGGTTTATGGTTGGCTCTTTCCACTCATTAGAACAACACCCCATCAAACACGCTTTCCATTAGTCAGATTCAAAAATTACAGCCCATGGCCCTGAGCCAGTGGTTATTGAAGACTCGGAAGAAGTAAGGTGGATGCTATTTTGTCATCTCATCATTCACTTCTCTCAGTGTAGTACCTGGTGGCGTGGAAAGGCTTACCTTCATATGAGAATAGCTGGGTTAATGCTTGTGATTATGCCAAATTTTGCAAGTTGGTGGAAGCCTTTCACATGCATTACCTATACACTCTCCATCCTCACCAGAAGGTCGCCTCCATCCTGGCGATTAAGCTCCTTGTTAACTTTTGGCGGCATCAATTAAATCCGTTATGCTTGTTGAACAGGTTTAACACCATTGAGCAACGGACAGATGATATGAAGATGCCGATCCTTAACAAGTAATAATGATGTAAAATATGGAGCTATTGCTTTGACTAACACTTATTATTATATATAAAAATGCAGACTGTTTCTGCTAACTTTCTTCCTTAGTACACTTAAAAAACTTAGCTTATTTATTCTCTCATTCATCTATTAAACTTCAATCATCTTGGTCATTTTTGACCCATCATCTTTTATTTAATCGAGGTAAGCTGACCAGGGGACAGACATTACCGAATATATGTGAAACTAAGAGAATAACTAAGAAATATAAAAATTGGGCACCCCAGGGTACTCAAGTTACCCCTGTTGCCAGCGGGACTGCCAGGTATGGGGGTTGGTGCACTACTCCGAGGGGGTTTCCCCTGCTATGGAGCAGGTGTGAAGGAAAGGGTCTGTGTGGAGGAACCAGAGTGGGAACCATGATTCTATGAGCGCTTTTTGTCTTGGTCTCATATATCCATAGAGCCAGGCTTGGAAGTGCTCTAGTAAGTGGACATGGAATCTGTTAATAATCCCATGAATGGTTGGGACAGTGCCCTTGAACGCATCTAATGCAATTGTGTGTATTGTCCACATTGCAATGGGTATTATTAGGGAGCGGAGGGTAGATGGGATTGGTGACTCGATCTGGAGCGCGAAGATACTCTTTGATATTGAGAATTCCTGTTCGTTTTGAATCTTGAGCAGGCGTGCGACTTCCTGCCATATAGCTTTGGTTGGGGGGCATGTTTCTAGGCGGTGATGTAGGGATCCCTCCCCTCCACATACTGCACATGCTTTGTGGAGGGAGTTGGAGCGGTCCACCGTCCTAAAGGTCCTTCTCAAACAGCGCCAGGCGTTTGCTCTTATCCTTGGTTGTAGGAGTGGGTGGTGTGTCATTTTCCACATTGCTTTCTGTGTGGTTAGTCATAGGGAATGTCCAGCATATCTAAGTATTCTATCCTAGCTATTCTTGGGGTTGTTGCGAGCATATCCCTCTGGGGGTGGTTTTCTGGGTTTCTTAATTTGAATTGGGGGCTGGGTCGTCCCCTTCCCTGTATAGTTACCATGTTCTCTATGGTCCATCCCATATGGCGGATATTTCGAAGAATATGTTTGAAATGAGGGGAGGTTCCATGCGGACTCGTTGCAGTAGGGTGCTTGGCAAGGTATGAAAGTAGTCTGGGTGGACTATGTGGGTTGGTTAATTTGAGCGCCTGTGAAAAGTTAGTCCTTGCTGCTCTGGACCAATGTTGTTGCGGGAGGTCTTGAGCAAGGATTTCCTTTATCCAGGTACCTAGGATGTGATTGGCATGGCTCTCAAAATCTATTAGTCCCATGCCTCCGCTTGAGAGTGGGCCAAATAGTGTTTCCATCCGTATAAGAGGGTGAGAGCCAGGCCACAGCCAGCCCTGGATAAGAGCGCGAATTGAGGTTATAAAGGTAGGTGAGAAGGCTATCGCATGGGCCTGGTACCACAGTATTGGGAGGATGAGCGAGTTAGCAACTGTAACTCATCCTGTTAGTCCTGGGATTCTTCCCTTGAGGGAGGCGACGCGTTCGGATACCCATTGTAACAGGTTACTTTCCATTGTCTCATTAGCATATCCCCCTGATTCTAGCCAGATTCCAAGGTGTTGGACAGGAGTGGTGGTGGGAGGTGTTGCAAAGGGTAAGTAAATTGGGTTTTTTCTTCGTGTGTTGGTATGAGGTTCTGATGTTGTAACCCAGTTGTTTGTGAATTTGCCTAAGAGGATGATTTCTGTCTTTCTTTTGTTGAGCGATGCATTGCTCACCTTGGAGTATTCCTCTAGAGTGTGTTCCAGCTGTCGGGCATCTTCATTGTTTGCTATACCTGCTACGCAGTCATCTGCAAAGGCCAGTATCTTGACTGTTGGTTGACCTTGTGCGGTTATCCCCACAAGACATGAGTCAGTTACTCGGAGGAGCGGGTCAAAGCTGAAATTGTATAGCAGTGGGCTGAGGGGATCCCCTTGTTTGAGCCCTCTGTGTGGTTTGATATTGTTTGTTAGGAATCTAGGGCCGCATACAGCCATGGTTGCAGATTCTGTTAGGAGCATCGCCCATTTTATGAATCTTGGTGGGAGTTTGAAGGCATGTAGACATTCTTTTAGGTATGGCCAGCTAACACGGTCATACGCCTTTTCCTGATCCAAGAAGACCATGGCACCAGTTGCTTTGGATTGTCAAATGTTTGCAACAGGGTGTATGTTGTTCTAGATTGAACGCCCTGGTATAAACCCAAACTGGTTGGTTGATAGGACGTCAGATGCAATTGCGCCTAATCTAGCTGCTAGAATTTTTGTTATAATTTTTGTGTCAGTGTTGGAGAGTGCAATTGGGCGCCAGTTGGCCAGGTCCAACTTGTCACCCTTTTTATACAAGGTTATAACGTAGGATTCATGGCCTCCTGGTAATAGGCGTGTTTCCAACAAACTCTGGTTTATTGACGCCAATAGGAGGGGGCGATTTGTTGAAAATATTTTTTGTAAAATTCGTAGGTTATCCCATCAGGCCCTGGGCATTTCCTACGTGGTGCACCGCGAATTGTTTCCTAAAGCTCCTCCCGCGTGATAAGGGATAGTATATTTGTAATTTGGTGGTGTACTTTGTATCTTGGCAGTTTGAATAAATTCTTTAATTTTTTGTGGATCTGTTGGCATATCGCGATATAATTCGGTGTAATAGCGGTGTACTTCCGCCTTGACCTCCTCAGGGTCAGTTGCCACGGTGTCGTTGGTCTTGCGGACCTGTGTGCACGTGGGCTGGTTTCTGCAGGAGTGGAATTGGCGGAAAAAAGTGTGTCAAACAGGTTTCGTCTTCCTTTATGAACTTACCTTTGTTCAATACTTTGATTCTGTTTTGGTGTTCAAAGATGAGATTGTTAAGTTGGGCTGAAATTTCTGCCCATTTGCATTCCCAATTAGGGCTATAGCCAGATCTCAGAGTATTTATTTCCAAGTGGTCTAGTTCTGCCAAGGTACGCTTGATTGTGGCTGTGTCCGCGGTGTACTTGCGTGATGCAATATGTCAGGTTTTGTTGATTAAATCTTTTTTGAAATTCTCCCATGTTCTGATGGGATCCAAAGTGAATGGGGATGTGAATTCTGGGTTTGTAGCCTTGTTTTCAACCCAGTCAGATATCTCAGGCAATCTTATATTTTCTGGGTGAAGCTTTTTCCAAGGCGACACCTGTGTGGGATTGGGTTGGCGCTAACTGCACCGTAACTAATCGGTGATCAGAAAAATTGATCTTTTCTGTTGTAAATTTGGAGATTCTTGAGTGGTGGGATCGTGGGATGAGGATGTGGTCAATACGACTCAATAATATGAGAATTCCCTCATATATGTTGGGTCTTGTCATATGGGGAAGGATTATTAAATTGGGGGAAGAGCATCCTGTAAGCCAAGAGATGCCTTCATTGTGGGATATTCAATGTGTCCAGGTGGGTATCCCCTGGGATTAGGCCATTGATCTGTATTGGGGTTATTCCAGCAGTTGAAATCGCCTAACATTATGATATCTGGTGGGAGGATGAGGGTAGAAATTTTTTCAAAATTTTTTTCTCTCAGTTGCAGTGCACGGTGCATAGATATATGCTAACGAAATTGTTTCATCTTGGCATGTGATTGTTGCTACCAGGACGCAACCATGCAAGTGTGATGATGAATTTGTAATTTTAAATTTTTTGTTGTTTTGGGCTATCACCCCACAGTGAGACGTCCATACTGATTGTGATGGTGGACCCTGGTTGACCAGGATTCTTCTTCCCCTTGTAGGCAGTGGGTTTCTTGGATGGCCAAGATGTCTACAAGAGGTTTTAGCAGGAATGCCAGCTTTTTGGCTTGTGACATATGAGCCCTGGCTCCCAAGATATTTAATGTCCCTATTGACACTGAGGTGCCTGCGGCGCCTCAGGAGCGGTTGGGAGGACCCTCTGGTCCTATCCCACCGTGGCTCATTTTGGCCATGCTCCGCATCTGTACTCCAACTCTTTCACTGCCATTGTTGGTTCCCTTGATCTGACCCAATGATTCAAGGGAATTGCGGTTTTTTGCATTTGCGCCAACTTTTCCTGCACAGGTCTCATGTTGATTTGATGCAGGTTGTTGATTGGATTTTATATTTTTGAGGTTCAACTTTGTTGCATTGTGCACTGAATTTTACCCAAATTGCAGTTGCATTGTTCCTCAGTATGTGCATGACTGATGACGCTTTGCGGCTCAGTCTGGTTACTGTGAAAATTTTTGACCTGGGCATATTGTTCTGATTGGTTGGTTCGGTGAATATCTGAAATATCCTCCTAAATTTGTCCGTGATTAATGGCAGATTCCGCGTGTGCCGCCGCTTCAGCCGCTGCTCTCTTGCAGGCTTTTTGTGCTGCTTTACGCTGTTTACTTGTAACTGGGTCCACGATGGAGTATAGTCCATCTTCACCCCAGCGGAATGGGTGGTGGCCATCAGTCATTTTGGCGAAGTTTTCATTATCTTTGTCCATAGCTTCTTCACAAAAATCATTTTCCATTAAGCCCTCTTTTACAGGGCATGCATGTTCCTTGTGGCCCAGTGAGCCACAGTGGTTGCAAATGGGTGGTGCGCGTTCCAGTGTAACTCAGAATGCAGCTGACTGGCCCCCATCTGCGAAGTGAAATTCTGCTGCGCGGGGAATTCTGGATAAATCCTCTTCCACTTCTTGAAGGGGTTGATTACAGCGATAGCTTTGCCTGTGCACAGGTCAGGCATTAAGCAAAATCGCTGTAATTCGAGTTGTTGGATTTCTCTGTAGGCCACAAGACCTTTGCAGAGCTCCTCCTCGATTACCTTATGAGGAAGGTTAGTGAGGAGCGAGTCAAAGGAGATGTACAAAGTTTTCGCTTTGTTCCATCTGGTGCGCGCGGTGCGCACAATTTTTTTGCCCCCAGGGAGGACAATTTCCACGAAGATTTTTGCTGCGGCATCGGCTTCATCAGCTGTTTCAAAACCAATATTGATCCAGCCGCGGCCCATGTTGTTGGTGGCTATGTACACCACGTGAGGGAAAAGTGAGGGCTGTGCCTCACATGTTTTCTCCCACAGGGTCGGTGACTCATCCCCAAGGAAGAGTCTGATCCCATGTTTAACCTTTGACAAAGGTTGGTTGAATTGAATGTACATGTATTGGACGTGCTTTACAGTAAATACCATAAACCCAGATGGTGTCTGAGTTTGCAATTTTTTTATGGCTTGGGTTCCTGGTCCCCATCCAGGGCGTTTCTTGCCCTTAGTTGCACCGTTAAGTGCACCGCTTGCCACGACGCTCGCCCATGTTGTATTATTTTTGTTATTAAAGTCGCCCATCTTTCCTGTGTGTGATTATCCAAATTTGCTGTTCAAATCAAATTGTATTAACTAAAGTAATTGTTACGAGAAAGAAAAGCTTGACCCATCAGCTTAGTAACTCTTTATTCCCTACAATTTTTAAGGGTTTCATCCTATCATCGAGGCTTCAGAAGTATTCTTTAGTTTTCTGAACTATTAGTACTTTGATTAATTTACTTTACATTGACATAATCTTCCGCTCAATCTTTGGCTCGCTTTGACTCATAAAATATGATCCGCCTTATATAACTTATCATCTAGTCATATCAATTTCTTGACATTACCACCACCTTGATTGGATGATATGCTCCTATTGCTTGTAGTCCCACAGGAGCTTAATATTTACTAAGTTGATAATCTGACCATCTGCAGGTCCTTAATGGTGTAGGAATCAATACCAGTCTCCTTGATTATCTCAGTCCTGTCCAAATGTTGGCGAGCTTATTCTTCCTTCCAAATCTATGTGTGTCATGGAATAAGACATGATCTCCTACAGTAAGCTTTGGGTTTCTGCTATGTCTAATTTGGTCAGCTGCTTGATCACAAATCTTCTTACTGAACTAGTAGACTAAGATTCAATTTGGAGTTCTATCAGCGTGTACGTTAAGCTGGTCAGATAACGGTGCAGTTATACTCCGCCAGTTTATTGCACACAGAAGTAAAGCAAAGCATCTAAAGCTGGATGTCTACCATAAAGCAGCTAGAAATTGACTCATTCCTGTGAATGAGTGGTAAATGATATTATAAGCAAAGACAGCGGTGGATAGGAGGGGCTCCACTCAGAGGAAGGATTCTTTTAAAAGATTGTGGATAATGTTTACCAATGTTCCGTTAAATCATTCCACTATTCCATTGGATTATGGGTGATAAGGTGTAGTATAGACCCCGCAGATTGCCATTAGTTCATTCAACTTAGGCAGGACATGTGACATAAAAATGGTTCCATTGTTTGTGAGGATAAATTGCGGACAGACATGTTGCTGTATGACACACTCTATGATGAACTTGGCGGCGTTGACAGCCCCTAAAGTATTGATCACTCTTGCCTCCACCCATCTTGTCAAGTAAGTGATCAATGGCTACTATTATATACTTAAAACAGTTTGAGTCAGTCATAAAAGTCCCTACTATGTCAAGGAAAACAGTGTGTCATGAAAAAATAGGCTTAACCATCTGCTAGATGATCTTCTTGTGGAAAGGTTTCTCCACTTGACACTGGTGACAACAAGCAACCGTCTCAAGCACGTTTTAATGCATGCTCTCCCAATAGTAGCAGGGTCATAAGAACTTTAACATTTTCTGCAATTTTCCATGACCTACCACCTTATTGGCATCCACAATAATTGCCATCCTAGCGGAGGGCTTTGGGAAACTCAGAGTAGCTTCTTAAACCTACTTATACATTTTCCCATCGTGCAAGAATGTATCTCGTCTAAGCCCTTCTAGTGCATTGATCACATGTGGTGGTTCATCATGAAAGTTTTCCACAATCATCTTATTGTACATTATGTCAGCCAAATACACCGTAATGGCGACCAATGGTAAATGCATGAGACAGTCTGCATTGTGATGCTTCACACCTGGCAGGTGTACTATTATGAAGTCATAATCTTGGAGCTTCAATGGGCCATCACGCGAGAGGTCCTTCAGGTTCCCAAAGATCCTGAAGCCAATTCAAGGATGCATGATCTGTTTCCAAATTAAATTTAATCCCATGAAGGATACCCAGAACTGTTTATAGGCATATATCACCTCTAAGCACCTCCAATAATTCATAATGTAGTTACGTTCATGACAATTTAAGCTTCAGCTATAAAATGCGACAGGATGCTCCACACCATCATCATCTTTTGGAGTAATACTGCCCCTACTTCGGAAAAGGAAGAATTTGTTTGTACAATAAATTCATTATTGAAGTTAGGGTACTATAAAATGGGCGCACTAGCCATTGCGGTCTGCAAGACATCAAAAGCATTTTGACATCGTTCAGTCCAGTTTAAGGTGGCGTTCTTCTTTTAACAACTCAAAGAGTGGTGCCCCAATACAACTGAAGTTAGGAATGAACTGCCAGTAGTACCCGACCATCCCCCAAAAACACCTGGATATATCTCTTATTACTGGGATGAGTCATCTTATGAATAGTTTCCACCTTTGCTGGCTGCAGTTTAAGACCTAATTGAGTCTAAAGCGTTCCTAGGTGTTCCAATTGTTTTTAAAAAAAATGCCATTTGCGAGTCTTGATCTTGATGTTAGCATCAGAAAGTCAGTGTAACATTTGTTCTAAGTGGTCAAGATTCTCTGTGAACATCCGCAAGAACATGTTAATATAATTGAGGTAGATAAAAATTCAAGACAGCTTAAGGTCACCAAAGTTCGTGTCCATAGCGCGCTGGAACATAGCAGGCGTTACATAACCCTTGGGGCATACGCATGGGTTGAAGAACCCATTTGAGGTGATTATAGCACAATTCACCAATTCCGCCATTGGCAAAGCATTCTGCCAGTACCCCAATATCAAGTCCATGGAGAGAAATAGTTAGCTCCTTCCAGCCGATATAAAGTGTCATCAATCCATGGGAAAGGTTAGAAATCCTTCTTTGTGACACTATTAAGCTTCTAGTAGTCAATGAACACCCAGTTGGTGCCATCTTTTTCTTAACAATTAGCATCAGCGATGCCTATGGACTCTTGGACGGCTTTAACATCCCTGCTCAATCTATTTGTCTACTTTCTTAGAGACAAATCCCTCTGTAGCCTTAAACCAACGATTAGGCCGCAAACAAATGGAAGGATCTTCACCAGTATCTACCAAACGCATGACTCCACGAGCACATCCTAAATCATGGTCACTGGATGCAAAAATACCTCGTTATTTTCAAGCAGGGCCATCACCCTATCTTTCTGTTCCTCCAATAGTCCAGCCAGAGCTTCCAATAGAACCACTGTCATTACATCAAATGAGGTTTGTACAGTTAGGCCGAGGTTCTTCCAAGACCCAAAATTGTAAATACGATAAAACTAATCAATAGGAGTCAAGTGTGGAATAAGTCACCACTTGGTTCCTTTAGACCGTCACAGATTCCTTCTGTAGGTTCACTATTAAAACTTTCACTTCCCCATACCCTGGTAAAAGTAACCCAGCTGCCACATGGGGTTCAAGCCGGGATTGCTGGTAGGGTCCCATAATCTCCCCATATAAACCTTCTAGGATGTCTATTTCAAGCCCCGTCCTTAATATGACCTGATTCCCAGAAGGTTACTTAAAGCGCTCTCAGCCTGTAGCAGAATACCATTGTACTTGAAAATCTGGTTAGGGAGAACTCTGTTCCTCCACTTCATCTGCCAATATCAAACAAGAATCACCCCTTTGCAATACAACAAAGTAATCTGACTGGGGCGGATAGGTTCCTTTGGGACTCCGCTGGAAGTAAAGTAAATGGGGGTCTGTTGTACCAGAATACTAATTGTTTTTCCGCCATATTGTACGCTGGCCTAAATCGCCGCATCAATGCAGCTCCAACCAACATGTAGTAGTTATTATTAGGCAATACTACTGCTGGGGCGGAAGCCCTGACTGAGCCAAACCTCAGACGTAGCGTGCTGTAAGCGCCCTCTGACACAGTGCTCTTTGCCTTGAGGTCCCATACACTACTCTATGTTCCACATCAGGCTTCAGCGGATGCTTAGCCACGATATTGGTAGAGATTATATTGATTGGAGCGCTAGTATTTATTATAGCATGGGTTTTTGTGTTCTGAACAAAAATATCACAGTAGATACACTCCAAATAAGAGAACCTTGGTGGTAATTACATGAACATCCAAGGGCTTTTTGTTACCAAGAAAAGTGACAATACCAGCGCTGACGTGAGATTACAATGAGCAATCTTTTCTAATAAAATTGCTACGTTTACTCCCACTAGGGAGGTGATGTACGTTGAGGGTCCAACATCACTTGTGTCATTTTGCTCAAGGATTTTCCAGACATATGGCTTTTGCACATCTCAGCAGAACTTTGAGTCTGTAGGATATAGTTACTCTCTTGGACTGAGGCTGAGATATTGCAGGAAGTTGTTGATACAATATGTCATCAGGCGAGTACCAGGACTGATGTAATGCGACTCATGGGAATTATCAGGGACAATAAATTTGGATCAGCGGAGGCCAAGCGTCACATCTTTACTCCATCTAATCTTTTCCCTATACGATCAGGACAGTTGTTCTTCATTAACATGAAGGTTGCTGGGGAATTTAACTGCATAGTAGCTTTTTGGCCACATAAAACAAGCATTAATAAACAGCCTCCATCTATGGATTACGCCCAAAAAACCATGTTTGAAGTTATACGAAGAATTGTTATTTAATGGGACAAGCCAGCTGTATGTAAGGAGGGCGGAAAAGATCTGCCAGCATAATAAGAGGGCGAGAGATGCCCAACGGATTATAACTGGGTTGTTGCAGTCCATTTCCCAACAAGGATGTGGTGGAAATCACAGGAGCTCTCTGTTACACATTGGGGCACTAAATGTGACAGAGAGATGACATAAAACGTTAACAATTTGGTAAAAAGCTTCACATCTTCTTGAAGAATGTGAGTCATAGTGTTATACAGTTCTCAATATGGCTTAACCACCGCTGTCATTGCTATGCACACGTCCTCATTAATTATTTATTCGTTCCCTTTAAACATGAACTTGAGCTGTAGACCCTCTGCAAACTCCACCAGGGACTTGTTTTTTAACTGTATTGTCAGAAATTCGGCCTTGCACTGCGCTATCTTTGCCACGCCCTAAAATTATGGAGCACAGTCTTCTTCACCTCTTGATACGTTACAGCACTACTCTTAAGGTGACATGAGACCTGGTCAGCACTCTCAACATCCAGAGTTAATAACAACAGCTTATCTTTCCGCCAATCTAATGCTCCTTATATGGTGAATTTGAACCATTTGAAATATCCACGCAAGTTTCCATCTTGATTGAAAGACAGAAATTTCTAAAAGTATACAAAATCACCCGGCTCTGTGCTTCAGGTTTGGGGGTACAGAAATATAGGCTCTTATTGGCTAATGGTAACATCCCCTTGTGTGCAAGGATAGTGTCGCAAAGACAGATGCAAATCTGCCATAGTTGACCAGGAAGAGGTTGGATTGTGGGGAGGGACTTCTGCGATCCCAGGGGGACTTGCTGGCTGACTCATAATATTCCTCACCAGACTCGCCACTGACTGTGCCCTTACTCCCTCATCAGTCTGATCAGCAAAAGTTCGTCTATGATCTACTCCTCTTTGATCAAAAGGCACTGACACCTCCCATATTGCACACCCTTCTAAATTTCTTCAAATTCTTTCTGTAATTTGCGGCTGAATTCTTACTCTGTGTCCAGTTCACGCTCCATTTCTTGAAGTCATAAGGATGCACCATTCAATGTGCTCTGCATTCTCACGTTCTGCAATCCAGTGCTGTGCTTTTATCAGTTTTATTTATCCACTTAATTGATTAGAGCGTCTTATTTCTTGACCAACTCCTCATTAGACCTTCAAAGGTTATCCAAGTGCACTCTCATATCAGCATATTCCACCGTCTCAATGAATGGGAGAGTATGACTTGGCCTCGAGCTGTCTGACTGGAACCCTTCAACTGATTAACCTACCTAGCATTCGTCTGTATTCCGAGGTTGCCAAGAAAGAGCTGGCTAAATGGTTGGCCGTCTTCTGGTTACTCCACTCAGCAACAAGTTGACTATATTTTGATTGCCACTGTGTTGGCGTGATTAGTCATCCACCTCTCTAACAGAGTAACCCTGTCCCTCATCTGAGCCACTGCCATGCCGATTTCTTCCACCCATTCAGGAATTTCCACCATAAAGCACTTGGTGTTATTACCCTCAGTTGTGATATCCCATACTCATTCACCTGAAAGCCCTCTCCGGTCTAACAATTCTCCTACTACTTGGGGTGACACATGATTCAAGCATGTAACTAGTTCATCCAGGTGATGGCAGATGTCCACGACACAACTGTTTATGTGCACTAGCGCCCCTTGGATTTCCAATAAAGATAGGTCAAGGCAATTAAGTAAGAGGCGAGTTTCATTCTATTGTTCTTGGACAAAATGCATGAAATTACAATCTCAATGTTATGGCAGGCCAACACATGAAGTAGTTGATGGATTAAAGGATGAACTTACACAATCAGGTATTCCTCAGCTCTATGAAAGATGAGTCGTGAGACAACCCTGAATTGGTAGCGGTGAGGTAAGACATATACAATTTATAACGTGCTTTTTTCACGTTGATTATAAAACAGACTCAGGACATGTTCATCCACATCTTCTTCTAAGAGTCGGTAACCCTGCAAGAGCCACCCCATGATACCCTGCAGTTTCTGAGGGGTTAAGTTAGTAGACCTGCCTTGTTGGTGTGACTCTAAAGCGGGACATTCTTCTAACTGCAAGTAAATTCTGGCTTCCTTGTCTCCTGATTCTGTCATTGAAATTAGTGCTAGTTCCTTGTTGGATGTCCACATTGGCTCACGGGAGTATTGGTCAAGAATCCCTATTGAATTATGACTTAATGAGTGGGGGCTCGTCATGATGTCTAGTTGCTGTTGTACTACAGTTTACCAGTAGCCCCCTGTAGTGAGCACCACTGTTAACTTTTGGCGGTATCAATTAGTTCTACTAAACTGGTTGCACAGGTTTAACACCACTGAGCAACAGAAAGATGATTTGAAGATTGCTGATCCTTAGTAAATAATAATAATATATAAAATATTGAGATATCACTTCAACCAACAAATCTTTATTATATAAAAACTCAGACACCCTCTACTAACTTTCATCCTAGTTACACTTCAAAAACCTCTCTTATCCATTTCTTGTTCAGATATTAATCTCCGATTGTCTCAGTTTATTTAACCCATGAGGTTAGTATCTCAATTCTCTACAAATTTAGTGGTTTCATCACATCATCAAGGCTTTGGCAGAATTTCCTTGATTTTCCAAGCTATTATTGCTTCAATAAATTTGTTACACATTGACATAATCTTCTGCTCAATCTTGAGGCTCACCTCAACTCACAAAGTACAATACACGGGTTATATGGCTTATCATCTAGTTCTCATTTTCTCAACACTCTAAAGGCGCACAAAAATGTTGCGCTGGCCCAAGTTCCCAGTGGAGATGCTCCACATACTGAAAAGGGAAAGTTAATGCAAGCCTTAAGGAACAAACCCTGCAACTAGATCAGGATAAATTCCAATTCTAAACTAAAAAGGGAGAAAGATGGTGGCCATCCCTCTTGTGACCCTAGACAATCTAACCCATACGATAGATGAGAGGTGGGTAAGGGCATATCCTCTGAGAATTGCTCCTCTTTTGCACATGCTACCACCAAAGAGTTGTGGATAAAATTAAAAAGCTGTGAAAAGAGGTGGCAGAGGGTAGAAGCCAAGGTCAGCAGAAGGTAGTTAATGCATTGCCCCATGAGGGAGTCTCCACAGGGTTAAATTCTGCCAGGGAGTTAAATCACATTACACCAAAAAGGCCTCAAGTTTGTTTCAGGCTTAAATTGTTCCGCTGCCAAGTTTTTAAGCAATTTTGCAAATGAGCCTATCCCTGACAGGATTGAGCGTGGTCAATACTTTTCCAACCCAATTGAGATGGCAATATGTGGCCTGGCATTGGGCACAACCTTGCATCTGTAAGAGAAGTTGTCATCGCCACGTTAAGCGTAGTTGCAATGGAATCAATATTCTCACAAACAAAGTTTGATTCTAATCTGACCATTCAGGTCTAATCTGAGTCAATAACTTCTTTTTTTAATGAAGATCCACCAGAACTAAACTGTGAAATATTCTTGACAGCAGTGCGCTAGGCTTCAGTTAACATTTTGTGAGCATTTAGGCTTTAATGCTAGACAGGTACTGCTGTTGCGCCATCTTTCCCTTTCTTCCATTTTTGATTTTAATAGTAATTTTAAAAAATCCACTTTATTTGTTATTTTTAGAGTTCTGTTAAACATTTAGCAGTGATATTTTTTAATTCTTAATTCCATGGATTGCCCTAATGGTTTTTTTCATTTCTTCATCCATCAATATGGATGGCCATACCTGTGGTATTATGGCTGTGGTTCTGAGTGTAAACTTACCTAGATTCTAAGACTGTCTTATTATTATCAGCACGCTTCATGACAAGATCTTAGTAATTGCCACTACTCCAATTTCAGTGGCAAATTAAGCCCTTGACGTGCCTCTGGTCTCTCAGAAATAATGGGTCAAATGGACTTCTTGGTGAGGCTGGAGTTGTTGGACAAGCTGGTACTTCTGACGCATAATCAGACCCATTAATCATTGGCAGAGGGGATAAATTAGTTCATTAAGGCTGTGAGTTCCAGCCCAACTCCTCTTATGTCATTTGGGCTCATCAACCTCCAACAGTTGGACACACAGGAAATATAAAATGCCTTGATTTGGTTAAGAAGATGTACAACGGTCCAGTTATCTTTAAGCAAGCCAGGCATGGATCACTAATTGTGTGATGTGTAAATGGGAAAAATCATATAGATCCCGTAAAAACGACTTTTCCATTCTTAAAGAAAGCTGTTGGTCTGTGAACCTTGGTGTCAATTGATTGTATTGTTGAGCTTCCAAGCACTAACGGGTTTACTGCAGTTATGGTGGTCTAAGATTTTTTTACCAAGTTCTTACTCTTCATCCCTTTTTTGTAAGCCTTCACCTCTGATGAGACGTCCCAGCTTTTCGCATGGCATGTGTTCTCAATGTTCAGCTTGCCTCAGGGGATTGTAAGTGACTAGGGACCACAGTTTATGGTGCATTTTTGGACCAAACTTATGGCTATCTTGACGATTAAGCCTAGTTGCTCAACCACTTATCATCCTTAGTCAGATGGTCAAATGGAGTGATGTAACAAAATTCTTAAGCAGTATCTTTGCTATACGCCACAGCCACGTAGTACATCTTGACAGATGATCTTTCATTGGCTCAATTCGCAAATAATGTTGGCAATAATGCGTCTACTGGTTTCTCACCATGTGAGGCCATGTTAGGAATAACCCTTAATCTTCTATCAGCCCATGTCTTTGCAAGTTTTTCGCTGTGGAAGACCACGCGCAGCATATTAATATCACCAATCTATGGTTTGGGAGGCCTGACCAAGGACATCAGAAATTACAAATGTTTCTCAGCCCTGAAAACATCTCCTGGCACATGACTCATGGTGGGGTCCTCCATCATTTTAGACATGTGTCACCTGCGGGTGCAGGTGCCCTCACAAAACTTAAGCAAGCAAGTGCTCTGGCCCCATGTGGTATCAGAAGATTTAAGCAATGCCGCATTCAGGTTGACGATTATGGCCCGCTGGTTACAGCACTCCATTTTACACATTTCTCAGTTGTCCCATTTAAGAAAAGGGGCCCACAGTGCCAGAGCCAATTGTGATTGAGGGATCTGAGGAGGATGAGGTTGATGCAATCTTGGCTTCATGGAAAACTTGCCATTTGGTACAGTATCTCATGGCCTAGAAGAAATTCCAATCATATGATAATAGTTGAGTCAGCGCCTATGACTGTGTCAATTGTGGTGTGTTATTGATGCCTTTCACTCCCTGCACCCTGATCTCCCTGTCCCCCCTGAAGATTGCCATGTTTTTAGGTATTAAGTTGCTGAAAGCCCATAAGAATGTCACACTTACTTAAGTTCCCAGTGGTAATGCTGTCTCTGTTCAAAGAGGAAAGGATAATTTAAGTCCTGGGAGCAACCCCTGCACCTTAACTGCAAAGAATTTCCATTTTGCATAAAATGGAGGTGATAAAGGTGGACGTCCCTCTTGTGACATAAGGCATTGTTGCCCATGTGGTGGATGAGAGTTGAATGATGGCGTGCCCTTTCAAATTTCCCCATTTTCCCCTTATTTAACCACCTAAGAGTTGGTGCAGAAGATCATGGGGGTGTGCGTGGAGGTGGAAGCAACAAGAGGCCACCACCATCAAAAAGTCTGGTAATCTCTCATCTCAACAATTTTAAATCCCAATGAGGGGGCAATATAAAAAAATAATGTGCAGCATAATTGTGCCATCTGCGGTTGGTTAGGTTTTAAAATACTGACAATGTGCTTCTCTTTCGCCAGAAAAGGCTGACCAAACCACAACAAATTCTGGACATTAGATCTGTTTGATACCCTTTGGGATCACCCCTATGTGGCCTGGCCATGGGTGCATCCAGTCACCTGCCAGATGAAGCACACTGATATGTCAGTTTGTATAGCACGGGGAGTTATAGATTAATGCAAAATGTGAGCGAGTCTTAGATTACCAGAATGAGATTGACTCATCATCAATATAGTTGTAAAATACCAATTTTTTCAGAACTTAAATGGAATCACACTGGCCTCAGTTCACGCAATTAATAATTATTACCAAAGCCCCCACCACTCAATACAACTGTCCCCCTTAGGAACAGTTGTTGGTCCTCCTTTGTTTATCTAATAAACAAATTCGCGTTTAAAAATAGCCAGCTATAAGTTTATTTCTTAATCCAGCCGTTGCAAAATAGGTACCATTTTTGCTGGTCTACGCAATGAATGGGTCAACGTGGTCATAATCATAACGTTGCTGCCCTCTCTCCCTGAATGGAAATACTATTTTAGGTGGTCTCCTGTGGGTGCCCCAAACCTGGACGCTATCAGGCATTGTGACATCACATTGATTTTGGAGATTTTATCACCCTAGTAAGAGAAGTTTCATGACTTCTCTGCATGTTTGGCAACTCATGAATATAGTGCAAAATGGGGCTCCATGTGGGCCCAAACGTAAAAACAGTGGCGGAATCTGAGGCAGGCACCCGCAGCTATGGCATGGTTGCTAATGGGTATGGTGGTAACGGTGATTATTAGCCACCATCTCTCAATAACTTCCTTTCGCATCTGATATCATTTGACTGGGTGGATATGCCCCCAGCATTCTGGTTTCGCTTTATGTTTAACCCTGACTGGCAGGCTAATCTCAACTTCTTTAACCAGCTCTGAGACAGTTTTGTCATGGTTAAAGGAAATAATTATGAAGACATATCGTATAAATAAGGCTGAGTGGGAAGAGGTTAAGGGATTCAAGTTGATAAACATACATGGCTTGAAGCACACCCTGAACCAACGCTGGGTAAGGGAAAAATATGCAAGTTGGTTCTGGGGGTGTGCGTAATAATCATGGGAGCATTACATCCTTAGCTCTGATTAGCACTAGTCATTTTTAAAATTATAATGGGACATTACATTCTTGGGAAAGGGTCTGTGAGTCCCGTTTAGTTTACCACATTACCAAATCTGTTATAATCCAATTGCAGTCAATCACCCAAATTTAAGCTTACTTGAGCTATAGTACAACAAAGTGTAGAGTTTTTTTTTTTTGGTTGAATTGGGTTTAGTGCCTCACCCAATGCAAATTGATATTCTGATTCTTTAAAAAGTAATGATTTGAGGCCCAGCCTTTTTTGGTGGGTGACTTGGTTTTAGGAAACACCTAAGTTCAATTAACTAAACAGGTATCCATTGGTCTGACCTCTTTGCAGACCTCTTGAAGGAGGTATCTAATGTTTGACATTTGCCCTCTCAGCTGAAAATAAGCGGTTTTGGGTCAAAATCCACCGAAGAGGGGAAATGTTGGCCATTTGCAAGTTTGTGATAAAAACACCAAGGTTTTAAATGAGACTAACAATTATATCATCTAAAAGTCCCTGGACAATTCTTGGTGGAACCCTGCAAATTGAGGTAACATGATTTCGAATAATCATAGGCAATAAAAACAAAATTGAGTAGTCAGATTACTCTGACCACACAGCGGACCTTGGGGGGTCCATTGGATGGTACTCCCCAGACAAATCTAGGTCCATACAAGCACCAATGCAGGGACCACCCCCTTTTATAGGCGTGGCAGGGGTCCCCCAAAGTGCAATATTTTTTTCTAAAGGGGATTGGCTAAAATATATTAAGTCATTACCCCAGGGTACTTTTTGCCCCAAAAATAATTCTCCATCAATTTTTCAGCCTAAGTGAAGCAAGTTTTTTGAGCTTTGATAGGCTGAATGCTCATATTTCATTATTCATATTACAACAAGATGTTCCAAATTGTTATTAAATCCCTTTGACCCTCATTACATTTTAAATACTTATCAGTCAGATATTGAGAGGGTTCAGTTTCTTTATTTTCCCAAGTAGTCTAATAAAAGCCTTAAAAACCCATTTTTTATTAGTGTTTTGTTTTATTTAAATAGCCATTGTGGAATCTAACAGCATGAAGCACCAGCTAGCAAGAAATCAGTTGGATATCTACGAAGTAGTGCTCACTACAGGGGCTATCCTGTACAGCAAAATAAACTCAAGAATGGAGGCTTCTAAAGTGACTAACCCTCCAATTCTTCCCTTTCCACTGACTTAAGAGTAGTTGCTTTAAAAAGCAACTCACCAGCGCTTTATCCCGTCTTAAAGAGCTGGAGCAGCGCCCCTTAAAACTCCCTCTTAAAGACAAGTACACTCCTGGTGAATGGAGGATTGCTTCCTTTTTGTATGTATTTAAATCTGGTATACATGGTGCCACTGATAAGCAAAAAGCTTGACATATCCTTCCATGCTTAAGTCACTTGGCACAAGAAATAATAGTTCTTACATGGACAATTTGCATACCTGGGCAGAGGTGAAAGAGGCTCTCTTAGCTGAATTTCGTTCAAATCAGAGTCTTAACAGGGACAAACAGGCTTTTATGCGCCTTAGAATGTATGAGGGCGAATCAACTGCTGCCTTTGCTGAGCAATTTTACCTTGCTGCGCAAAGGTTGTCAACGGCTAACATAATAACCCTGGATGATACTATAACTGCCATGTTAATTGGGTTAGCTTCTCAACCCTCTCTAGCCAGGCATATCATTTCAGTGAAACGTCACTTCAAAAACATCCACAACATAAAAGAGTCTCTATTAGACCAGTGGTCCCCAACCTTTTTTGGGCCACAGACTGGTTTAATGTTAGAAAATATTTTCATGGACTGGCCTTTAAGGTGTGGCGGATAAATACACAAAATAAAATGATACGACTGGCTCAAAAACTGTGGTATTTTTTAATATAATAAATGTGAATCCACTGTGCATTTGTAAGCAACTTTATTAGCAGCGTCCTCATAACATAGCACCTACAACATAACATGAGTACCATCCTCTCTGCCTCCTAATACTCTATGGTCGCTAAGGTAATGTTTAGACATGCTTAAAAATAGGATACAGCATAAAAAATATAAAGTGCATGAAAAATACAACTCACCATAACGCTAAATCAGTGGGAGCCCTGAGCTTGTTTCTCTGCAATGAGATGGTCCCATTTAGGGGTATGGGAGATAATGACACCCAAAGTATGTTGCTTATGTCCAGTCTACTCTGTAATTTTGATTTTGGTTGTTGCCACTGCAGAAAATCCCGCCTCACACAAATAGGATGTCATAAATCTCAATAAGGTTTTCAGTGCTTTTGTGGCAATCTCAGGGTATTCTGCCATGACCTTAATCCAGAACACCAGCAGAGTTGTTGTCTCAAACATACTTTTAAGGCCACCATCATTTTCGAACTCCAGTTATTGATCTTCTTGCATAGACATAATGAATTCACCTGGTTTGTTGACAAATGGGTCGCGAATCCATTCCTTGGCAGTTTGTGGGTCTTTTGTGGTTCGGAAGTAGCGCTCAACTCTTTTTAAGCAAAGACAGGTGGTCGTGCACTAGCTTTGATAATGAAGGCTTGGGCCCAGTCTATTACAAAATCCCTGCAAATGGTTGAAACGTGTCAAATATACCCCTGTTCATGTGCCATCCTCACAAACCCAGTTTGGCTTTAAATGCAGCTACTTCATCTTCCAACTTGAAGACAGTTGTCATTTTCCCCTGAAGTGACCTATTGAGTTAATTGAGCAGGTTGAATATGTCGCACAAGTAAGCGAGTTTTGCAACCCATTCCTTGTCACTGAAATGTGCTGCCAGTGGTGACTTTTTTTCTGAGAGAAATCTCTGCAGCGGCTCTCATAATTATAACACTCTGGCCAGCGATCTCCATAGGGATAGCCATCTTATTTCTGTGTATAAAAGATAGTTTCTGTGCTCTGCATTCATCTCCTCTCAAAGCTGCTTAATCAGGCGCGAGAAAAGGGCATGTGCTTTGATGTGGTTAATAACTTTAATGACATCATTCAATACGCTGTTAAGTTCTGGTGTTATATTTTGGCTAGCCAGCATTTCCCTGTGAATGACACTATGCGTAGACTCACATTCAGGTGCATCCTCCTTAATCTGAGTAGTTAAACCAGACAGCCATCCGGTCATGGCAGCAGCTCCATCTGTGCATATGCTGATATAAAAGGACTATTTCAGTTTTCCTGATATATAATCATCCAGCGACTTGAATAGTTCTGCGGCTGTGGTTTTGTTTGACAATGATAGTGCGCATAACATATCCTCATGCAGATCCTCCTGAAAAATATATCGCACGTAAACAAGTAATATTGCATTGTTAACAATATCTTAGACTCATCAACCTGGATAGTGTACCACGGTGATATATCAATCCTCTCCAACAATTGTGTTTCAATGTCCTCTGTTATTTCCTCAATGCGCTGAGTGACGTTAATAGCCAAAAGAGGCACCTGTGCTATCTTTTTAATCGCAGCCACTCTTAGAAGTTCACAGAAAATGTTTTTAGTGGCTGGTAGGATCAATTCTTCAACAATGGTGAATTGCTTCATAGCCTTAACAATACGATTAGCCACCAAGTATGATGCTCTCAGTGCACACATTTGTTGATTTAATAGCCCTCAGTTAAATGCTTCTGTCCTTCTTGTTCATGCTTTTTTCTTTCAAAATACTCATAAGGCTTGTCTTTTAATTCAGGGTGCTTGGTCTCCAAGTGGCATAGCAGTTTTAAAGGCTTCATTGCCTCATTAGAGAGCCGGTCGCTGCATATTATGCAGAGCAGGCTTTGTGCGTGGGAATCACCTGTTGTAATAAATCCATATTTTAAGTAGGAGTCCTGGTCTTGACTGTAAAATGCATTTTTTTCTTTGATATCTTAGGCTCTTCTTCTGTCTCATCACTGGGCCTTTTCAATTTGCAAAGAAACTTTCCAATGATTTTTGTTTTTTACTCATTTTGCTAACTTGGGGGTATAATTTTAGTGGCAACATATCACATGACTGAGACAAGCGTCAAGAAAGAGTCAAAGACGGATGTAACGGTGTGAATCCGGTCATTTTTAAAAATAAAACATTGTTCTGACTCAGATAATAAATAAAACAGAAATTGTAAGTTATTTATTCTTTCTCTGCGGCTCGGTACCAAATGGCCTATAGATAGGTACCAGTCCATGGCCTGGGGGTTGGGGACCTCTGTGTTAGACGTTGCTGATTTTCATTCCTTATAACAATAAATGAAGTTAAAGTTACTTTCAGCTCTATTCATTTAGGAGCTTTTGCCTGAAGAACAGTTGGAGGTGAGACACTTGTACCTACCCCTGTGATACCTGCTTCATCAGTTTGACCCAAAAAAGATATCACTCCTTCCTATAATTCAGAGCCCTGAAAGGTAGCTAATACCACACTCCCGCACAAGCTCACCAAAGCTACTGTGCCTTCCCCTCCAGACAAGCTGGTAAATTCACGCCCTAAGGTTATCTAATCTTCTGTGGCCATCTCCTCTACCTCAATCGTGGCCTTGCCAGTCGTGGATAATACCCTTGGGGATAAATCTGAGTTGGGTAACGATAATGTTGGCTACTATCTATAAAAAGCTCCCACGGAAGTGGAGGTCCCTGATTGATTGAACGCTGAAGTAGTAGATGAGACCACTATAGCTGAGGAAATGTACCTCAGACAAATATCAGGGGGGCTCAAAACTCATCAAAACTTCCAGTGATGATGATGAGTCCTTGGCTGGTCGATTTGACCTCTTCAGTGGGTCCATACCATTAAATCCATCCTGGATAAATATCCTGAGACTTCTCATAGACTAGCCTCAACTTTTTGGCTCAAGGAGGTCTTGTCCTTGTCTCCTAACTTTGGAGGAACACTCAACAAGGTTAAAGTAGTCATATAAATGTCTGGGTAATGGCCATCCTGGATACTGTCTCACCAGTTAACGTAGTTTCTACTAAGCTCATCAAAAATATAAAGCTGGCGCCTGATTTGGAGTACAACTAAGAGTTTTGAACTTCAGGCCCAAACAACACTTGCGCCGTTGGGGATATTCTTCCCTTCCCATTCTAATTGGGAAGCTTATATTATCAGCCCCTGAAGTGGCTTTGGACAACAACGCCCATGTTATGCTCATAGGTACTCAATTTATGATTGAGTATGAGGGAATAATAAACATGGAGCACTGTTTCATCTTGTTACTCAAAAATTAAATCCCTTTATTCTTCTCCAATAAAGAACTCCGCAATCACGAATAATCTTGCCTGATTATATATCCCTTATCAGCTATGACTTTGCATTATTCCACCTCTTGGAGCAACACCATAAAATTAAATGATTCAGTGGATGCTAAGGATGGAATCCCTTTCTACGCTGCCAATGAAGTCTAAAAATAAAGTATGGTTAACAATGAGTGGTTGACACAAAAATCACTATCCAAATCCCACACCATTGCTTGTTGCACCTGATAAGCCTTGAGGCGTTAGCCCCTTTGAGCCTCGTGTATTATCTGGGATACTAAACTAGCCTATCAGAGGCCTATTACTATTCTGCTGGGAAACATCACTGGAAAAGATGTGACCATGAGAAAAAACCAGGAGATTGGCAAAGGTTTTTAATCCTATGGAGAACATAGAGCGTATCTACTACATTGGGTCAATGGCAGATTTAGGTTTGGTAATGTATAACTTAGTATGTGCCTTGCCCAACTTCCTATATTTCGGATGAATTGACCCCAGATGTTCTGGAAAAAGTTCATAATTTATTAGACGACAATAGCGACATAGTCTCCAAATATGAGAAATGGCTATGGCCACATGAAGGGCTGGTGCCACTCCATCAATGAAGGGTGATGCCCACCCTATTAGGTCCAAACCTTACCATAAGTCAAAGGTAAAGAACAGCAAAAAAGGATGGAGCTCCAGCAGTTTATTAGACGCGTGATTACTAGTTTCTTCACAAAGCCCTTGGTATTCCCCCTTATGCTAATTAAAAAAGAAAAATGGAGGGCATCAGATAGTCATGGACTACTGCAAGTTAAATAACCTTATAAAAAAGGATAGCTATCCTATTCCTCACATTGATGACGACCTAGCACAAATCTCCAGATCTAATTCTTCTCTTCAATGAACTTGGATAGTGGCTATTTGCAGATGTACCTTTTCTCCTAAGGATCAGGAGAAATGCGCCCTTGTTTGTAGTGATGGTCTTTTCTAACCCACCCAATTACCTCAAGGTTTGTGCAACGCACCTGCATCTTTCCAGCGTGCAATGGATCACATTTTGCAGGACCTAAAGTTAACTTAAGTCATTATCTATCTTGATGACATCATGGTATTTTCAAAAATCTTCAACGAACCTCTTGATCACTTGAAAGAGGTGTTTCAATGGGCATGTAGGTCTGATATTAAGTTGAAACCCTCAAATTGTACCTTCTTCCAAAGGAAACTTGGATTTCCTTGGCCACTCCATTTCCCAAAAAATAATTAAACCCATACAGGACAAGGTCGAAACTTTCTCAAAAATGCCTTTACCTAAAAATCTACGGGATATTCAGGTATATCTAGGGATGATGGGGTATTACCATCAGTTCATCCCTAAGTTCGCCCAACTCAGCAAGCCCCTTGTCCGTCTACTAGCCAGAAATATTTCTTTTCAGTGGAGTGCTGAACAGAAGGCCGTTTTGAGACGTTGAAGCAGCTACTACAACAACGTCCTATTGTGAGGCATCCTGATTATACTAAGCCATATATATTCTGTTTACGGACGCCTCAGATTATGCTGTTGGGGCCATCTTAGCCCAATTGGATGAAAATGGTGTTGATCATCCATTATCGTATTTTAGTAAAATGCTTTCAAAAGCGGAATGCAATTACAGCGTTACAGAAAAGGAGTGCCTTGCCATTTTGTTAGCTGTAAAACACTACCGCCCTTTCCTATATGTAATCACCTTCACTGTAGTTTCAGACCACGCTTAGTTGAAGTTTTTACAAAATATGAAGGATTCAACTGGCTGGCTAGCTCGCTGGCTCTAAAGCTCCAGAATTATGATATGAAGATTGAACATTGTGCTGGAATTCATCACATGAATGTTTAGGTTGCCTTGGCTGCCAGTCCTTCACTTGGATAATATTGAGGCGGAGATGTTACATGACCTCTTAATAACCTAAATGAGTGGGATATGAGGATGAGCCTGTACAGAAGATGTTAGCCTGACACTCATGTAACACCAAGTTGTAGCACGGGAAGTTGTATAAGAAGGTGGGGGAAAAATGGCTGCCTTACCTTCAGCCTTTGAAACGCGTACCTGCTATCCTAAAATCTCACTCTACCCTATGTCATGGAGGGTAAAGAAAACTTATGTGTGGATTATAGATTGGTTTTATTAAGATGGAATAATGGAATCTATTGTTGACGTCTTGGAAGCCTGCTTACGTGTAAGAAGCAATCCAGCTTCAAGACTAGATACCAGTATCAACCAACTACCCCTCAACAACTGTTCCACACCCTCAGTTTGGAAGTAGTAGATCCCCTTCCTCAGATTACTAGTGGAAACAGATTTATCATAGTAGCTATTGACCACTTCACTAAGTGGGTAGAAGCTGTGGCTCTTCCTGCCCAAACGGCTAAGGCCACAGCCGCCTTTTTACATCAAAACATTTTCAATTTCCACGGCTGTCCCCAAGTACTACTCTGCGATAATGGTAAGAACTTCACCTCCAGAGTAGTCAAAATCCTGGCCAAATCCATGGGATCCCATCAACTTTTCTCAGCTCCATACAATCTCTCTACCAACGGAACTGTGGAGAGAGAAAATGGTACCTTGGTATCCATTCTACGGAAAATGACCTCTTCTGATCCACTTCACTGGGTTCAATTCTTACTCAGTGCTCTTATGGCATACTGGATTAGTTATCACCAGATTTTGAAAATGTCCCCCTTCCTGTCATGTATGGACGGGAACTAGGGATACCTGCCCTCTTAGTCAAAGATGTATTCTCCTCTAGAGTTGAGGAACCTGAGAAGTTCATGAGAAGATTGGCTCAGCGCACTATTCAACTCCAAGCTGAGGCTACGACCAATTTAGCAAAAACAGCAACAAAAGAAGGGCAGTCTGCTAATGAGCTCCAAGACCCTACCTACATTCCAAGTATCTTATATGGTCTTATACTGCCTTAATTGCATCACTCCTCGAAGTGTTAAGCTTGGGACAATTTGGGAGGGTTCTTTCATCATCAACTACAAAAGAGGCAATGAGTACTCCATAAAATCCTTGACTACTGGTATTACTCTCAATTTGGTACATGGCCACTTCATATGGCCCTATTCTCCCCCAACATTCTTAAGGGGGTGATTTCATACAATTTCCCCTCCCATCTGCAAAGTAAGATTGTTTTTGGTCAAAATCAGCTGAAAAGGGTAATGTCAGCAGTTTGCAAGTTTACAATACTAATGCAAAGGATTTA